>JAGHQL010000055.1:0-133826 GCA_020080175.1 Glutinoglossum americanum | reverse complement strand
GGGGGGGGGGGGGGGGGGGGGGGGGATGTGGTTTTTTTTCTTTCTTCTTTTTCTTCTTTCCCCTCCCCTTCCGGGAAGGGTGGGGTGGAGTTGTTTGAGTTGTATTATATAACGGTGATTAGGGGGGGGGTGTTGCTGCTGCTGCTACCGTTATTGCTGCGATTGCTCTTGACTCTTCAATTTTTTTTCCCGTCCCGCTGTTGGCCGAGTCCCTATCTACCTCTCTGCTATCGATGTTTATTACCCCGTGGGTCGTTTGTCTTCCTCTTCCTCTTCCTATCTAGCTCTCTCTCTCTCCATCTCGTCCTGTCTATCTGCTGGCTCGTATATTTTTATTTCTTTATTTTATTAACCCTCCCTCTGGCGGCAAAATTCTCTCCCTTTCTTCTTCTTCTTTTTCCTACATGTCTCTGGCGCGGACAAACTAGGGGGGCGTTCCGTGCGTGCTGTACGTGCGTGTGCGTGTTCTTTTTTTTTTATTATTAATCCTTTTTTTCTTTTTCTCGCCGTGTCTTTACTAGTGGGCGCGGATCGATCCTCCCCCCCTGCCTTGTTTTTCGGTGGGGGGGAAAAGGTGTAGCAGGGGTTCCGGAGGTGCGGGCTTCTCTTTTGCGCTAAAGCGGAGGGACCAATGTACTATCTACGCGATTAGGGGATGGGGGAGATAGAAAGAAAGGCGGGGTATCTGCTTTTTTTCTTTTCCTTTTTTGTGAGCGGGGTGGGTGCTGTTTCTCTAGCCTTTTGTTTGGTGGGGGGGGGGGGGGGGGTAGGAGACTCAGACTTGCTTTTTACGTCATGGCTGCCTTGTTTGTTGTGCAGGAAGAAGGAAGGGAAGGATGAGATTTTGATACCGACGAGGGGAACGAGAGCTGTATGCTGGATGGAGATGTGAATCCGTTTGTTTCTATTCTATATATATAGATAGATAAAATGTGATGACTGATGAGGAAGAAGAGAGAACGGACGAATATCTAGTGTACGATCTTGAGAGAGAAGTCGATGTGCCTGGTGCCTTGATGGATGGAGCTTGTGGAGATGATGTCGATATCTGGGTTTCAGATCATAGGTTTAGCGGAAAGGCGGAAAGGTGGGAGGAGGAGAAAAGGGGGGACCCCCGTACCGTCGCATATATACTCCCCAACATTCTCCTCCGTCAACCCCCCACTAATCTCCAACAGCACATCCCCCCTCCCCCTCGCCCTCCACCTCTCCTTGATCCTCCCCGCCGAGCTCCTAACCCCCTCGGGCCCAAAATTATCCAACATGACCACGTCCGCGCCGGCCGCGATGGCCTCGTCGGCCTCCTCCTCGCTCCGACACTCGACCTCGACCTTGACCGCGAAGCCGCCGGCGGCCTTCGCGGCCCCCACGGCGCCGGCGATGGAGCCGGTGCTCCAGACGTGGTTGTCCTTGAGCATGACCATGGAGGAGAGGTCGTGGCGGTGGGGGTCGGCGCCGCCGATCAGCATGCCGTATTTTTCGACGAGGCGGAAGCCCGGGGTCGTTTTGCGGGTTCCGGCTAGGGTTCCGGTGTAGGCGGAGGAGCGGAGGAGGGAGAGGAGGTTGTGGGATCTGGGAAGAAGAGGGGAGGGGGGGGGGGAGGTGTTAGCGAGGTGGGGGTTTGGAACTTGGTTTTTCAATATGGTAGTTGGGTGCAGACGGGGTTTCTTAATGTGGTGGGGCGTGGGAGAGGGGGAGGTAAGCGAAGTGTTGTGCAGATGTGGATGAGTTACCACAGTCGCGGGATAGGGCGGATGTGGGCAGCAGGGATGCGTGGCGGGGATTAGAAGAAGGTTTTGCCCAGGTGTGGTAGGGGTTTTCTTGGTGCTGGGGAGCATGACTGGGCTTGTTTTGAGGGACGCTTATAGTCTTAGGGTATCCACATTGGTCGAGAGGTGGGAGGAAGCAGTGGAGATATAATTGGAAGGGGTATGACAAAACCAATGCGAGATGACAGTTCGGTAAATAGTCTTCTGGGAAGAGGGCTGAATAGATTTGATGGGAATTGAGAGGAGCCGTAAGAATAGAACGAGGATAGAGAGTCGAAATTTTCGAGACACAGAACTACAACTCACTTAGTTGCGATCCCCGAGCATCTCGCGAGAGTATTCAGCGCAACCCGCTCCCCTAGCAGGATTTTCCTCGCCGGTCCCTTCACCGTAGCGACGTGCTTGATGGGCTCGAACGCGGCGCCCTCGTTGATATGCCATTCTACACTTTTCGAGGTAGTCAGCTCAAGGGACCGCCATCCGATACATGGTGATGAGGTGAGGTTTGTGAGCCGTGGTCAGAGGACCATACGTACGTACAGTCCAGTTGGGCAAAGACTTCGTTGACGAATGGGACGCCCGCTAGGATGCCCTGTGGGAGGCGGTTAGTCAATTGAGATTGCTATCCGGTGATAGTTCGTTCTCCAGTAAGCCATTGTTTCGTCCTAACCAGTAGACTGTGTTGAAACAGCCCTCCCCGCAGCAAACATCGAGTTTGTACCATAACAAATGCCCTCCACCACAATCTAATTTACACAAACATTCGTTCGCTTTCTAGAGATCCCCCAAGGGAAATAATTTCGACCTTCCCCTTTCGTCTACTGCTGACGTACCGGTGATTTTCCAAGCAGTCTCGCCTCCCTGGCGTCCTCCCCAACTACAAACCCGCCATAATCAAAGCTCGGGCAGTCCTCGGTAAGCCAGTCGCGCACCATCTGCTTATACCCAGGCGGCAGGAGATGACACACGTGGCCGTGAGATGCGGCCATGACCTCTGCAGGATGCGGCTTAGTTTGTCTCTTCTCTCCTGGTTGGTGGAGATCTTGGATCGGACCAGGCCGTGGGGTGCTGTTGCTGTTGCCGCACCGCGATCATGGTGTTGCAGTGCTGACAACGGTGGGGTCCGAAGCTGACTCAGCACGGCGAAGGGTCGGCCTGAAGGCTGGACTTGAAGGCTAGGCTTGAAGGCTAGGCTTGAGCCAGGCTTGAGCGAGGCTTGAGCTAGGCTTGAAGGCCGGCTAGGCTCGAAGACCGGCTAGGCTTGAAGGCTTGAAGGGTGGGCTTGTGGCCAAGCCCTGCAGCGGGGGTGGAGTAGGTGAAGTAGGTACTGTACTATGGTAGGTGGAACAGGTGGAGTAGGGCTAACAGTTCGTGGGGTGGTTTTACCGGATGAAAACGTTTGTTTTTCATTCCGCCCCACGCTTGAATGACAAATTCCAACATCCTCGCATGTAAAAGCAGCAAACGCCCTGAAAGTTTCGAGATGGAAACTCGAATCGAGGGCGAATACGGCTCGGCGCGTCGATCGAACGATCAGTCAACGGTCCGAACTGAAATCGCATTAAAAATTAAAAACGCTGGGAACACGGAATGCCCAAGTTTTGTTGGTGCGGGGGTGGTGGCGCGTGCGGGTTGAGGCCCGAGGTCTTTCAACCCCGTCCAAGAGTTTGGGCTATCTCGGGCAGCTATTGGCGGCGTGGGAAATTTGGAATCCCACTGCTCTGTACTTACGCACATGAGAAAGACTCATCAGGGTTTCGAGTTGTTCGAGAACCCTCGTGTTTGAAATCCATCAGGTCGACCCTCCAATCGCAGAGAGCCGTAAGAAGCCACTTACATAGTCAACCACCAGTTAGGAGGCAGGAGAACAGGACGCTTGTGATATTTCTTCTGACGCGTGTCGCGTTCGTGTCTGACTCGACTACGTGCAGCCTAGTTTTCTCTTGGAGCCCGTGTCTGTATGGGCTGATAGCTGCCGTGGTCACACGGCGGAGATAAAAAGACATTGCATGGCAGCAATCCGGAGAGTTGTGCGGTGACTAGGCTATCTATCGGTCGACAAAATGAAATTCCGCTTTGGAGGGAGTGCGTGAGATTGCGACATCAACCGGGCAGGGTTAGTGGTGTCAGCTGCATCGCCTTGGAGCAGAAAAACGCAGAAACTCTACAATGCCCTCAGCAGTGTTACTGATTCTCAAGCAGTAAAGTAGTCCGGGCCGGCATGAAGTGATGCAGTGGCTTGCACAAACGGTTTGTGGATGGGACGTTCTGATTGTCTAACCAATTCCTGCAGCTGCAGCCTCCGATGGTGGAAAATGGCTCAGAAAATCAAATCTCATTCTAAAACAAGGAAACGTTTGCGATTGCTCTCCGCATTAAGCATAGGTAGGATAGTCGGCGACTCGCCACCACCGGTGCCGCTCGGGTCTGTGTAACCACGACACGCGAAGTCACACCACCGGCATCTATGTAGATACTCGTGAGCGAGCGTCCCCGTATCCTTGGCCACAACATCACCGATGTACTTTTAGCTGTTGCTGTTGCCACTATCTTTCCAAGCCTTATACCCAATGCGGCTTCCGTAAACCTCGCCCAGCCGAAGGACCGTCATATTTCGCCACTCGTCCACGTTGACTGCATTGATATAGCGGGAAGGCTCTACGCAGAATCCCGCGTACGCCTTGCGTGTGGGGGCTCCGCCGACTGCAGGGACGTCAATATACTTGCCCGTGTAGAACTGAAAAGCGGGTTCCGTCGTGAGAACCTCGAGGTGCATGCCAGTCTCTGCATGACCGAATAGAGCAGCCGTGCGTAATGGCAGAGGCCGCGTGTCGAGTGGCACGGTCGCAGGGTGATCATTTAGGATGAAGCAATCATCGAAATCGGATTCACCTTCGTCAAGGGTAAACGCTTCATTGGCCTTCACCCCTGGACACGGCTCAATGTTTCCTATGGGGATACCATTCTCATCAGTTGGTAGATGAAGATCTGTTCTTAGCGTTGCCTTTGTCCCTGTAATGGTCTCTCCTGGTCCAATATTGAAGTAGCTAGTACAGTGGCGTGATGTTAGCTTCGTTGAAGGCGGAGGCTTTTTTTGAGGAAGCACATGCCTGTGATTTGTGATGTTAATTGCTGTCTCCTCTATGCCTTCAGGCTGCTCATCAGCCAGCTTCACTTCATAGTCAATGATCAGCAAAGCCTTCTCTAACCCTGCTTCGACCTCCGTAGACGCAGTATAAGCCACCGAGAAATCTACTGTTCCCGGATAACCCTCATCTCCATGCTCGGCCCTCAGCCTAAACACCGCTGTCTCCTTCCCATCCCTCATTTCGAGGTTTGGTCCCTGAAACATCTTTTTCCCCCAGCCCACGGAGCCTCCATGGGCCGAATTGGGCCCATTATTGGCTGCTAGATGACAGCTTCTCCCGTTAAGGTTTTGGATCGTGGCGTCCCGTACGCGATTTGCGACTCTACCGATCGTCTCACCGAAGTAGGCAGTATTGTGTGTCTGGTAGGCTTGGTCATCGGGAAACCCTAGAACGATGTTGCGGCCAGCAATGACGAACTCCTTTATGATCGCGCCCTGTTGAATGAAAGAAAATATCGGTTCGTTACCAGTGGTAGGCATGACGTTACGTTGAGGTGATTCGCGGTAAGCGAAGAGAAAGAGTGATTTCTATCTCGGTCTCGGCGATTCGAATGAAGGCCAGTATCTCTTCTTCTTCAATAGTCGGAGTGACCTCTCCCTAGTAGTGCGACTCTGGTCCACGATCTGTTGAGGGTGGTTAACTCTATCATCTCATGTTCGGGTCTTGCCTGCGAAGGGCCTAGGGTGTGTTTTCTTGACAAGACTACTCAGCGTCGTGCACCTTAGGGATATTAGCAAAAACCCCTGACAACTCAACGGGACCCAAGGCGTATCCTAAAGCATATCCATTGTGTAAAGAATAGTTACAAGTCCTGGACACTTGACCCTTATCTACACAATAGAAATCTCCTGAGTTAAGCCCCGGCCAGTCTATTGAAAACAAGCCAACTCCTTGTTCAACCTAAAGCGAATGCAAACCAGAAGATGCATCCAGTCTTCTAGTACCACATCATTAGTCGTCCACTCACAGGCAGCACCTCCCCCCTGGTATTAAAAGTAGAGAAAAGGAGAATACCTCATATGCAAATTGATACAAGTAAACTCGCTATCGTCGCATGTGGAATGAAGAAAGAAAGGATGACCAACGCCAATTTTGCTGTGAATAAACTCAGAAAAAGAATCGGCTTAAAGCCATTACTAAGCGGATATACCCCAGTTGCGACTAGCTTTAATCGATCGTGCACCTCCAAAAGGGGTTATCTCGAGAACAACTGGAGGTCCTCGTCGCCCGTGGCACCCATAAACAGCTGATCCGGCGTTGAAGTACTTCGAAACGGACTGTCGATCGTTCCGAATGGCGTACATCCGAACTTGTTCTCTACATGAAATTGTTGCTGTAATACCATCGGATCCATACTTGAGTGAATTGTGCCTGCGCTCATATATGGTGTTTGGATGTATTCGTAACCGCTCAATATTCTAGGCCCAGCAGCAAAGGGGCTGCTCAGCGTAGGAGGCGTGGGTGGTGTTTGAGTTATGTCATAATCACTGAATTGGGAATACCCGTGAACGGGGTTCGCGTTGTCAAACACTGGTGAATTAAATGCTGAATGGTCGCGATCTGAGCTAGATCCTGATACTTCCGAACCTTGACGTTGCATGGCCTGAGCCCCATGCGCGAAGAGATTCACTTTGATCATCTCGGGGTCGTCCTCGAAGTATTCCGTGTTTCCTTCATGATCCTTCTTGAGCACGCCAAGCTTCTCCAGGATATCATGGGTGAGGGGAGTCCCATGGAGAGACTCTTTCAAAGGGAGCCCCTCCCATGTGCCCGAGGCTACCATGCGTTTGTACATTTCTTGCAACCCAGCAACCATGAGCGGCTGATTATTCTCGAGCTGCTCGACGAATCTAAACCAAAACATGAGAACTCCGACTCGACAGTTTCTTAGGCAATCCAACTCACCCTTTCGGATACACCTTGTCTTGAGACTTCCTCCTCTCCCCGAACACGCAAATTGCGTTATCAGACTGACATCGGCCACACGGACTACTGCCATCACACTGAAGAGCCTATGAGCAATGGAAGTAAAGGCGGAGGCCAATTAGTAATCTACCTTGGACTTTTTTAGTCTACACCTGTCACACGCCTTACAGACCCGCTTCCTGACGTGGCCATCTGTCGGCGACGAGGCATCAGGTGGTGGTGTGAGACGATGGGCTGCCATTCCACAGTGTTTCAAGAAAGGTGCTTCTATTACGCGAAGACAATGGATTGAGTTATATGAATTAAGGACAGTAGGCCAACGTCAGTAGTGGTGAGCAGACGGGTTGGACTCAGGATGAGACGGGGCTGGAGCGTCCATCATATACGGGATTTTGGACCTGCGCTGAAAAAACTAGAGTACTAATGCGCGTTGGACTGCGTGGATTTCAACGCTCGGTAACTGCTGACATAGGGCGAATATGCACAACAGGGGCCACCCAGGTGCATGCTCCCACTGCGGACTCGGAGCAGCATAGTTAATTCCACCGACCCCCCTTCCCCCTGGTTTAATAATCGGGGTTCGGGCGGACAAAACATTCGAGAAAGCCGCGGCGAATGAGAGAAAAAGCAAGGTAAACGCTGACCCAAAGGCTTAAAAAAAAACGGCTCGCGTTGCTTTCGGAGAAAGTTGCCGAGCAATTTGCAAGGGTGAGGTATCCAAAGAGTCCCGCCATCGACGCCGCTTTTGGGCTGCTGGGCGGTGGAGTGAGGTGACGTCGTCTGGCGCTGAACACGGAAGGAGGGACTCAAGCAGCCAGTTCGGGTCTGGGCTTTCCGGTGCGGTGGAAGGAAGGGTAGCATAAAGTTAATCAAGCTCGCTGCAGTGGAGATTCGTCATGAAGAGGTGGGGTCTGGAACAATGGCGGAAAGTTATGCACGGTTAATAATCTCCGTCGTCATGGACTTCTCTGGTGCAAGGGATGCACATCCATCCTCCATACATGAGGGGACGAAACAGCGGGGGTGGTTCGACTCGGCAGGCTCCCCAGGTTTCGGTCAGTTCTCCTAACCTAGCGCCCTGTCGTGGCATATAGGGAGCCTGCCTGGTAAAATCCCTTACATCAGCCTCGCAACGATGCGAGGTCAGCAGCTTAACACCTTTAACCTACATGGTGATGCCTTGAGGATTTACGCTAGGTTAGGGGGTCACCGAATTGAAGCCAAGCATTGAGGGAGTTTCTCGCGACTAAACGAGCAAAGAGACCCAGAGGGAGGGGAACCGAAGATAAGTCGACCAGTAGATTTCTTTGTATGTATGATGTGCGTCCAGCCCCTCCTTACGGACAAGGCCCTTGGGAGGTCATCCAAGGTCATCCAAGTCCGAACGCAGTGCTCGACATATAGACTCGGGCTTGGCCTAATATGGCCGATTGACTGCTCGCAGCAATTGCGACCACCGTCGCTACAGGGCTGAATGCTAAGGCCAACAACTCCCGGAAAGTGACCCAACACTTGTGCCGGTGATCGGAGCCCAGAACAAGTTGTGATCGACACGTTGTGTGGTTGAGCGGGATTATGTATGCGAAGCGAGTGGTGCAGATGCAGGACCCCACGGACAGTGCAGCGCAAGGTCCTACTGGAAGAAAAGCCCCCGACTAAGACGGTCACTCCGGAGGGAGGGCTAAAATAAGGTAGGGTTAGGGTTAATCTTACATAAAATACACAGATGGTGACTCAGCAACGACTGTAACTCCTTCCCACAGACGTAATTCAACGTATCTCAACGCAACCCGAGGTGAAAGTCGCCACTGGTTTGTGGTAAGCCATTGGGTCCAGGCAGCACCAGAAGGGCCATTGCATCCCGAATGTCTGTTCAATAAACATCTCCTGGCATCCCGAGGTCTCGAGAAAAGCCAATCTCACGTCTACGTCAACCGGGCTAGCTTGGACGCACACCGTCATAGCGCCCTCCAGACGATTCTTGAGTTAATGGGTGGTGTGCTCCCCCAATTCCAGAGTTGAACTCCCGCCGATCTGCATTGAACGCGGGAAGCTCAACTTCGAGATGCGAGATAAGATAGGAGCAAGATAGTACGAAACAATTGCCTTTTATGCTGTGACCTCCCGGATTGGGTGCGGCCTTCAAGGGTCTTCGATTACACAAACACAGCCTTTGTATCTCCTCAGCAACACAATCTTCGCTTGGGCTGCTGCAGCTACCACACAACATGTGACCCGGCTTCACCTCCGCCCTCGACATGTATGCATTATACACACATACATACATGCTTGCCTAGACCACCTCCGGTGGAGGGCGATGCCTTCAGACTCCATCCGAAAGCATCCGTTCGTCGAGAAGCTGTTGGTAGGTCTAAGCTTTTGGCAGCGGGTATGCGATGTAAGGTGGCAGAAGCGAAGTCTCAGGTTTTTGTGAAACCAATTAAATTTCCGCGAGTGCGGGGATGAAATACGTCACTTGCAATCCAAACACCAGAAAGGACTGACGGATGCGTTCGCTGGCCGGTCAAGATTGAGATTCTCAACAGATCTCCCGGATCCTTGGCATGGCCGATCTCGGCCGATTAGTGGACTCTTCATCTGATAACTATGGACGCCTAAACAAGAAAACAAGGATGGCGTAATCGAGGTATGAGATCATAAGTTCTTTGTTTTCGTTTGCTTTTCTGGAAATTTTTGACTTTTCATCTAGCCGACGTGTTCTAGAATGGGCGTTTTATCAGAAAAATGGGGGCCATCCCCGACCGGATATTCGCGGAACCAATTTCACTAAAAACATTTATGACAACTGGAGGCGCTACAAATATCTCTCGCGTGGACATTATTCTTCTATCGATAGTTTGTTGGACCTCAGACATTTTATGCTCACTGCATGATGTCGATGTTGCGGCTTGGCAATCGTGACCGATGCGTTCGAGGCGTCATGTGATGCCGTCCTATCGCGGATATATTTACTGGCAGATATGGAACTGGGAATCCCGCCCCGTCGATGGGACGGGATTCCCGAGAACCCTCCTGTCCGACTGCGTGATGACATCGTGGGTGCATTTACTGCAGGTGAGCATATTGGCGAGAAACACTCTTTCTTCGATGGTATAACCTCCATCGAAAGACGTTCCTGTTCACTGCGCGATGACATCGCGGGCTTATCTACTGCGGGTGGGCTCGGCAGCAAGAGCTCTTTCACCGATGAGTTGTCATCCGATGAAGATATGGCTGTTTAATTGCTTTGTGTTGTCCAAAATATATCTACGAGGCAGGACAGAGTAGTCCATTGGATCGACCTTCACTAAAGATATTCCGGTCCTTTCGGTGCTGACATAGCGGACCCCTTTATGGGTGGATACACCGGCGGGGGCTCTTTCCATTAATGGAATGACGTCCGTCAAAGACATTCCTGTCTACTGTATGACACTTACACCCACGCTGCGCTTGGGGAGTCAGCGGCAACATTCGATCAAGGTGAGGCAAACTTTTCAAGATTAATTATTTTCAGAAGTTGTTCACAGACAGCAATGTTCGAAACCAGAAAGACGAATAGACCGCTAGGCTTTACTTAAGAGGTAAGGAGAAGGACAAATTTGTATTGCCTATCAAGAAGAGAGGAAGCCCCTTTTTATGCAACGTACTATAGCTAGGGTGAGTAGAATAGTAATAGCATTATACCATTATTTCCCTACCCATGAGCGCATTCATGAAATGCGCCGGATTCCTGCGCTCGTTTGAAAGAGAATAAGGACAAACGCATATCTCGAGGCCGTTTCCGAGCAGTAGTCAAACCCCTTGCTTCTCTAAGCAAGATCGTGGGTACGGAAAAGGGATTCGATTCAAAGGTGGTCTGAGGAAGGACACGGAGCCTTCGAATGACCATTGCTAAGTAGAAAATGAAAAGGCGATGAAAAGCCAACACCTTTGAGTTCCATAGGGAACGCATGAAGTTGGATAGCCTTCAATGTATAAACCTCGTTTTGGTAAGGGAACCTGACTAAATGAACCTAATGACGCCCTAGGTGTTTCCGCTGGTTATTCTCAGTTGGGAAATCTCCTCTTACCGCCTCAGGTCCACAGATGAGCTCCTCGTAGAATCTATCGATACCCTCATGGAGCTAGAGCTGCTTCGTCGGCGCTGCTTACGGGCTTGTGTGGGGTCGATAGGCGAGAGGCCAGAGGAACGTGCAAAAATGTTGAGGATGTCGGTTAGAGAGACCACACCAGTGAGCCTGCCGGATAGCAGTGCCCCAGGAGCGGCAGAGGCGGATACAGATGGTGGGGGGAAGGGTAAGGGTCCGGGGGAGGCCAGAGAAGGCGTGATACCTGGCGGGGGGACCATGACTGCTGGTTGCGAGACTGGGGTCTGTGGTACGCTAGAGCCTGGGCTTGGGGCATCCACTACCCACATCCTACCCATGAGAATGTTTTGTCAGTTGAGGTGAAGACGTGTCTTCCCACCTTGGGACAGGTTTGGCTGATCTCTACGATAGGGTGAGGGCATACCTATGGGATTTAGTCGCAATCAACTTTGCGACTGTGTGAGCAAGGGTAGAGTAGGGATTCACGTGAAACACCGGGAAGGAGTCTTGGCCATTCATCAAGCCGCGATCGGATAGGATGACGGAGACGAAATGGATGCAGGAAGACCACAGGAGGGGGAGAGATGTCGATCTCGTTAGATGCTAGATAAAACCGTCAGTGACTGATCTTGGCTGGAATGCACCTAGCTGAGTGATGGGAGTAGTAAATCACCTTCACATCAACGGTGGAGATATTCCCAACGACATTGTTTTGGTTGTCAACAACAGCAAGAGAAGACACCCCCTCGCTGTTCATCAATTCGAGAGCAGCGCTAAGTGGCTTATCGCCACTATGATCGAAAGGGTCAATTGGCACTACAAGGTGCGGGGGGACCATGTATACGTACTTGATCGAAATGACTTGAGCAGAGCCAATATTAAGGTCCTTCAGCGGCTGAGGGTACAAGACGTCTACTGAGGGAAAGCTCCGTCCATTCTCCCAGAAAAATTCAACCAGACGTAGCTGGCTCAGGACCCCTATCACCTCGTTCGTGCCATCTCTGACAATGGCAATCCGGTGCAAACCGCTGCCAAAAATCTCAACGGCTGTTGGCAGGGGAGCGGATTCAGAAAGGATAACGAAGGCGTTCTTCTTGCCGAGATCTTTCACGTATTTAACGGGGATTGGGTTACCTTCCCGTGCTTTCTTGGCCAGCTCTTGGAAAGAGGAAATATCGCCTTCTTCAGGCTGAACGAGTCCGACTACCAGGAGGAGATATGCGTTGAGGTCACTATAGTCAAAGGTTCCGCAAGCCGCTTTGCTGTCTGCAGTTTCGCGGAGGAGAATAACGGGAGCACCGGATTCGATGAGTATCTAGTGATGTGGATTAGGTCCTGTTATGCAGACGCAGCGGTCTAGTTGTGGTTCCCACCTGAGTAGCCGTCTCAACAGGCGTGTCTAGTTCGACAAATTGCACTTTCTCTGCATTTACAAGCTCGCAAACCTTGATACTCTTCCAATCTCTCCCCGAGTACTTCTTAGACTCGCCAGGCCTCGATATAGTGGCACTAGTGAGCATCACATCAATTGCCGATTGTGGGAACGACGGATGACGAGCTGCTCGCGGAGATGGCGGCGGCGGACCGCGCACATTCTCTCGAAGACTGTCACGATGGTTGCTGGAGCTGCCGGCGGAGGAGCTGTGTAGACGAGGTGGTCTTGCTTTCGGCGGAAGGGAAATAATGGTCTCTTTCAAAGGCGGGGAGGCTGCTGGAGGGGTGGAATCTTCGGTGGAGCGAGTGATGTCAGATAGAGGGTTCCGGTCAGCCATGGTTGAATTTGCGTGATCTCTATCGCGTTCTGCGTAACGCAAGAGATGAGCGCGTCAAGGTTGAACAGCTCTATGGAGGCGGACGCGTCTTGTATGTGGGGAGAATGGACGGAGAAAAGAGGTAGATCGGAAGATGCGAAAATCGGAAGGCAAGTCGAACGATTGCCCATTGATAGCGGCTCGCTTCGGCGCTGGAGTGATGACCCCTCGCTTGCTGTTTGATGATGATTCACCAATTCCTGAGCATACGAAGTACACTGCCGGGTATTTCTTAAGAGGCTCTGCAAAAGGAATCATTTAGTCCGAAACCCTATCCTACGTTACTACATTGCTTATTCTTCCAATATACCTATCAGCATACATGGCTCCCATCAGGCCAAACAAGGAGATGTCACAGACGGAGCGATTGAAGACTCGGCAAATGAAATACCCTGAAAATGCCAAGTTGTACGGAGTATATTCGCCCTCACTATCCTCTCGTTCTTGCGGGGAACCATGTCAAATCTACCACAACAGTGCAGGCCAGACCAAACCAGGGCCGGACCTTGCTGTTAGCTGGGAATAAATGATCAAAAGAGGGTGGCTCAATGATTCAGTTTTGCCCTGGTGCAGTCCACAATCCTTTGCTGGGGGTTGGTTGAGCCTTGTCTTGAGTTTGAGCCTGGGCCGGAGTCTGCGTCGGAGGATCTGTGCTCATCGCGCCATCCATTGCACGTTGTCCCTGCCCCTCTCTCAACTTATTGATGGCACGAATCGTGTCAATTGCTGCATGCAGTGTCCGCCTTGCATTGAAGTTCTTCTTGACGACAGGTAGAAGGTCAGCTTCCTTTGCTCCGACATCTTCCACCAAAAATGGGTGTAGGAGGGCCTGATGTGCCGTCATCCGTTGTGTTGGGTCAATTGTGAGGCACTTGCGGACGAAGTCGCGGGCTGAGAGAGGGGATCGGTTAGTCGTTGAGGGCAGCGCAAATTAACATGGGTGGGCAAACAGTACCATTCTCGGAGACACCCCTCCAGTATTCTACCGGCTCAAATTTGTAGTCTGCTATCAGTATAGCTTGCATTTCTTCGAGATTTGAATCCCGGTCGAATGGCGTGTATCCGCATAGAAGAAAATACGTAATGACACCAATAGCCCAAACATCCCTGTTATTAATTGGCATGAGCGAACCACCAATATTTCGACAGAACCTTCGAGGGACTTACACAGGTTTCCCGTGTCCAGTTTTCTTGAAAATCTCGGGCGCCATATAGCTCGGAGTACCGCACGTCGTTGTCAAGACGTGAAACTGTTCTTCATCCATGATCCGCGAAAGGCCAAAGTCGGCAATCAAGAGGTCCGCATTATCCTCAGGAGTCCGGAAAAGTAAATTCTCTGGCTTGAGGTCACGATGTACAATGCCATGATCATGTAGGTATGCCACCGCAGACAGGGTAGCACGAATGAGATCTGCAGCATCACTCTCATAGTAGCTGCCTTTTCGGCAGATACGATCGAATAGTTCGCCACCCAGGGCAAGGTCTGTAACGAGGTATACTGTTTAGAGCAATACGGGTTAGTTCGAGTGTTCTCACTCGGCATAAACAAAGGGGCATTTAAACACACAGTTGTTCATCGTTTCAAAGTAGTCTACTAGCGTTAAGATGTTTTGGTGTCCCATTGACACTTTCTTCAGCACTGCGATCTCGTTACGGACCTTCGGAACAATATTCCATGAGTCAAATAGAACCTTAAGGGGGTTGCATATGCCGCTCAGCGACACTGGCAGACGGAAGCCAACTGACCATGTGCTCTCTCCCTTGCATCAACCGTTTATTGATCACCTTCGCGGCATATGGCCTTCCCGTATCAATATGCACACATTCCTTCACCACCGAATATGATCCCGCGCCCAAGGTCTTCCCCGTCTTGTAGCGACATGGCTGAATCTGCAGCGGCTGCTTCACGGGCGGACCGTTTGGCATTTGGGAAGCCATCGCGATACAAAACCCTTGATAGCGCGTCTGCGAGAGTGCAAGTTCTTATCGAGATTGAGTTTATAGGCGTTGAACTCTTAAAAGGAATAGATATCGATCTTGGAGTGATGTTGTTGCTGAAAAGCAAATAGAAAGGCGGGGTTTTAGCAAGCTTTTGGGGCGGAGCCGTCTCGAGGAATCGTCAGGCACGCACACTCCAGAGTATCGGGCCACCACTATCAGTGAAGGCGTAGCCTAGCTGACTCTCAGCTGAAGGGAACGGACGCGAGACAAAACAGCGTTAGTCCGAGACACCTGAAGGTGGGGGCGGAAAACCACAATGGGGTGGGGCAATCATGTCTTGGCATGTCAAAGCAGGGTGCTCGACGCGTATTCTATGTGGTAAAGAGAACCCATATGATAGGTATTTACATGCTCCCACTCCGACTTACGCTCCTACTCCTGCTTTCATCGTCCATTCCGCTCATTCCAGCCCTGTCAACCTTGAATACTCCGCCTGCCCACTCCGCGAATGTGTCCGCGTCCCATGTCCCGTCATCCCTGCCCTTCCCTTTCCTGCTGATTTTGCCATTCTTCACGGCCCCTGATATATGCTTCACGTAAAACTCCTCGTAGTTCTCCGTCACAAGATCTTGCACTGCACCAACTAATGTCTCCTTGGTTCGTACGTCGGTTAGATACTCGTCGAGTTTCCGCCGTAGCGTAGGGACTTCTTTCTCTATCATGTCTTGGAGAGCCCTAACGGCTGCGCCCGCATCGAACCTTCCGTTGGCAACGGTCTTTTCAGCGATAGGTGCTGTCATCCTCGTAGCAAAGCTAGTCGTGAAATCGTTGATCACTTTTCTTAGTCTCCCATCCAGTTCAACCTTTGCATCGAGCATATTCTCAACAACACGAGGCAATAGCCCGCCACCAACTAGTCGCAAGAGGTTCCTCGGATTAAACAACCCACCCCGCTCTCGGAGCTCCCAAAAGGTATTTGTAGCTGCTGAGAAGTCAAATGAAACTTCTGGCGTCACAAATTCGATGTCGAAGGCCACAATCTGCGATTTTAGTATAAGCAAATGCTTAATGAGAAATAATTGGGAGTCCGCTATGCTCGATTTGCTCAAGATAAGAGAAGCAGCCTTGTGAAGCGAAACCGTCGTAAGATGGACAATTTGATGGGCGAGATCATCAAATACGGTAGACTACAGTCCAATATCTTAAAATCATAAATTCTTTGGTTAGGGCATAGGGCGACCTACGTTCACAAGACGATATATTTTGCTCAATAACCAAATGGCCTTTCGCAAAGTGGGGTACCACCCTTGGAAAACGGCTTCCGTATCAAAACCCCATCTAGAGTCCTTCTCTTCTACGTCGCCGTCATCTTCAATGACCCTAGGTGTTTTCGGTATGGGTTCCGTTGGTGTTGTGATCGGAACTTTTCTGCCCTCGGTAGCGGGCTCGTAATTCTTAGTGCCAGAAAGTGGTGCTGCTTGATTTCGAGGAGGGTAATCCAAGTCTTTCGGCTTCGGACGGTAGTTCTCAATTTCAACTCTAAGAATAGCCTGAGCACGGAAGACCAAACGTGTCTGAGCATCTTCCAGGGCGGGCTGTATCAAAGGTGTAAAATCAAACTGATTCGCATCTATCGGATCTTGGTCGTCCTCTTGGTCTTGCATATACCTAGTTTGCAGAAGCGTACACAGCTCACAAAGTTTCAGAAGTTTGTTCTCATGGATAGTCCTGGGGCGCAGGTGGTCGTAAAGAGGCTCGCAGACCGACTCTAAGAAGTCATAAAGGCCGTCTTCGCCCTCAAACCATTCTTTCCACAAAGCCCATTCATCGACGCAGACGCCGCGGATATGACCAATACTGCTTCTTGCAAAAGCAACAAGATCCTTCGCGGTGCTTGGTGCCATGGCAATCTCACTGATCTTCTTCCTAACTAGAGGTATCACCAACTTTCCTCTCGTAGCAGAATAGTTCTGATAAAGCTCACTCATGAGATTCTGATACTCGACCTCCCCCCCACCTTCTGTTCCATGGGTCGGCACAGCCCGCTTGCGAATCTCCTGACCAACCTGCTTGAGCTCAGCAGCACCGACCCTAAACTTGGCGTACAACAAAGCAGACATCGTAGTATCATTTAGCTGGCGATCTGCAATACGCTTGGTGACATCTGAGGTGATTTCCCGTAAGGATGACACAAAATGAACGCGGATCAGCGTAAGACCACGAGTGAGGAGAAGCCGATAGCGAGATCGGTAAGTAGGTGCATCGTGATGGTTTGGCTGAGAGATATTAGCTAATGGTTTGACAATAAAATCACCCATAGACCGTACATGAGATCGCATATACTCGAGACACATATCTAGAGTATGGAGCATATCAGAATACTCTTTGCCGCGAACGAAACCTCCTGCGCCCGGGGCATTCATCCGTCTTGTGATCGGCTCAAGGTAGCTGTAATATTGCAAATTTCCCCCAATATCGTCGGCTAGCTTAGAGATACGCTTTTGTTCTGACATTAAACCCTCACATTGCGACTGGAAGGCTGAGGTTTGAGCCTCGACGGATTTGAATGAAGCAGAAAGAGAGTTGAGAAGGTCAAGTGTCGAGGAGGTGCTTGCGAGAAGGGAGTCAAGATGAGTCTCGGTCATTAGAAGCTGATCACGATATAATCTATGCTCAAACGAACGAATTAGTTATGCCCCAAATGACCCCCCTGCTACAGCTAGGTAAACGTGACCGCAGTGGAATTGGGCTCACCGGTATTCCTCGTTGCTCGAGTCCTCCAACTCACGTTCTAGATCATGATACCAGTCCGCAAAGTCCAGCTCTGTTTTAATTTCACCGATATGAATGCCTCTCTTAACGTGGCTATCACCAAGGTCTCTCTTCAGTTGGTCTTTCATAACGTCGTAGAAATCGCTGTATGACTTCGCCCTGCGAGCCACTGTCGCTGGGGGAGGTATCCCCAACCCCATTGTCTCTTCAGCAGTGCTATCATTTTGAATGGTTTCAACCTCGCTATGATCCTAAGTCATACGTTAATATAGTTTCATGGGGATCCCGTCGGTGTTGCTTACATTAGGTTGTTTAAGCAGGGATACTCGCCGGTGATGCTTAGATACAGTTGACTTGTCTTCTACTGATTGGGAACTAGGCACAAAGGCATTGTACCAGGCATCTTCATACATAATTTGGTAATTGAGAACTGTAACGATCCCAGAGAGTAAAATGCCAAAAAGGATCCGTGGGATGCAGGTCGCAGGTCCAGCTGACGACAACAATGCAAACTTCGCTATCTCAAAAAGCTGTCCGAATCTGTGAGGCTCTGTCAAACACACGCGCTAAGCGCGACGACGTCAAGCCTTCAGAGGGCAACAGTGGGACCGACAAACTCCCAAAAAAAGGCATATACCTTGCCGGGACTACATTTTAGCCTATAGCACCTACTTCTTAACTGTTCGTGATGTTCAACACCCGTGCCACTTCTAGAGTCTTGCCAGAGCTCTGCAAAGCATCGCGGAGTTCGCCGTTGATATCCCCACAATGTCGCCATCTGAGTGATAGTTCTGGTTCTCCAGCACCAAAGGACCGTGGACGGCAGGTGTGGATTCGGGCATTCGGTATTGGCCTTGTTGGTGGACTCGGCGCTGCCATCTTCCAGAGCTTCACACAAGCACACGCGGAGGCGCCGGAACCTACATCGCACAAGACAAAGAAAGAGATATCAACTTACAAGGAAGATGTTAGGGATCAGCTAAGCTCACAACACCTCCAGGTGAAGAGGAGCTGGGAGAATCCCGGAGTATATGCGTGGGGCTCCAACACAGGGAGGGTGATTGCTCCAGACTCAGACGAGGGATTCATCAAGACTCCACGCCGTATTCCATTCTTCGATGGCGTCTTGCTCCGTGACCTAAAACTGGACCGGAACTTTGGAGCTGCAATTACTGAGAGAGGAGATCTACTACAGTGGGGTACTGCATACTCCAATGATTCAACACAGCCAACACCGACTTTGAAAGGGAAAGACCTTGTTTCCCTCGCGTTGTCTCGAGATCGCATAATAGCTCTATCATCAGACGGTCAGGTCTACTCCGTGCCTGTCTCCAAGGAAAGTCAAGAGACAGGTCCGAAACCTGGTGAGGACACGTGGATACCTTTTTGGTCCGTTCCGGCGAGCATCAGCTATAGACTTCTTCGAACAAAGAACCCCCAATGGGGCGAAAAGGTGTCCGCAATTAGTGGAGGACTTGACCATGTTTTGCTCATGACATCCGGGGGGAGGCTCTTTTCCGCAGCGGCAAGTGGCGAGAGGTTCCCATCAAAGGGCCAATTAGGAATTCCTGGACTTACATGGAACACCCGCCCTGCAGGTCCTTATGACCAACCTCATGAGGTAGTCACTCTTCGTGGTTTTGACATCGTAGGTATAGCCGCAGGCGACTATCACTCTCTTGTGTTGGACAAAGATGGTCGTATCTTCACTTTTGGCGACAACAGCCTTGGTCAGCTGGGTTTTGATTACAACTCTGAGGCCACTGTTATAGACACACCGTCTCTTCTCCCTATCCAGAGGCTCTACCAAGGGAGCAACATGACTCCAAAAGCCACTGGGGTATCTGCTGGAGGCTCTAATAGTTTCATTACTGTCGACGCCACGCCCGTCGCTGGACAGAGTGACGGTAATGCCCCTCAACGCGGCTTGGGCCGCATAACAGCAGACACATTCAGCTGCGGGCAGGGCATATGGGGTGGCCTAGGCAATGGACGATGGACGCACATCCAAGGCACGCCAACCAAGATCAAGGCCCTCAGCGGTCTCTTCGAATGGGACGAGACCACCAACCGCATCGTCCCCATCCGTCTAGCGCGCATCTCCGTCGGGTCCACTCATGCGTCCGCCACCATGGACAACGTCACGCGTATCAGTTCTAACGCAAAGACCTCAGCGAGCGACACTAACTATGGCGCGGACGTGCTGTGGTGGGGCGGGAACGAGTTCTACCAACTCGGCACTGGGAAGCGCAATAATTTAAGCTCTCCAGGGTACATTGCTCCATTAGATATCGATGCCGATAGGGAAAAGGGCCGCAGAGAGGAGCATCGGTTTCAGGTCACACCAGGAAAGTGTGTCAGGGTCAATGGACGCAATGTGAACCTTGAGCAAAGGGTGGAATGCGGAAGGTTCGTAAGCGCGGTCTACTCAGGGGTGTGAGACTTACGTCCGATTTCTATGTACATACCTTTACCCCCATGTATTTTTGGACTTGTGCGCACGGTGTACGGATCACTCCCACTCAACAGAAGTCGTGCTATCGCACTATAAGACACCCAATCTCGAGATATCAACTGTGGCAATCATTTATTAGGAAATTGTAATGTTGGAACCACTACAAGGCTCTCAACGACAGACTCTTAAAGGAGCCCTTACCCTATATATATATCTAGAAGGTTAGATAGGGATACTGACGGCGCATCCCAAGTTCCCCAAGGAACCAGAAAACGCTTTCTGAAACCCCTTTATATTTCGTATACCAACGACCTTATGCCGCGCGCGAGCCATTGGCAACACTGTTTGCAGTTGTCTCATCATTTTCTTCCCCCCTATTCGTCCTGACATTCACAAACATCGCCAACAAACCCAGATCATAGCTATATCGAGCAAAAGAGCACGTCAGCCCCGATAAAGCTCCCATACAGGCTATGTTCTTGAAGGTAACACGCAAATTAGGACTCACCTCGCCTTCAAAGATCCCGCAACAGCAAAGGCGATCCAGAATCTTCCACCGCCAGCTAGAAATCCGGTGACGAGTGGTCCCGCGCTCTGGCTTAAAGTCTTGACTACGTTCGCAATGCCCACCACTGAAGTCCGCTCCTCTGGTAACACCACGGTTGCCATAAATGCAGAACGGGGTGCCTGGTCCATTGAAGCGAGAGCGGAGCGTAGGATGAGAAAGACGATAGCACCACCTAGCTGAGACGGAACAGGAATGAGGAGGAGGAAGACCGCGGATGGGAGGTGCGTGAATACCATCTGAGGTTATAGAAATAGTGGTTAGGGGAAGCCCTTCCACAGCAATGCAAGGATAGGGTTACCGTCTTGACGAGCCCGATTCTTTTCGCAATGAGCGACGCAAATATGTTAGAGAAAGCAGAGAAAAACCATGTTACCGACATGATTGTGCCGAGAAGCCCCTGTGGAGGATGAAATTTGCGGTCAATGAAGTAGGTGATTAACGAACTAAAGTAGAATATCAGATCACAGGCCACCATTTTACTCAGTGCCATACCAGGAAGACACAGAGAGGGTAATATTTTCTCACAATGGCACCAAGCCGCTCGCGAACGAATCTACCGCCAAGAGCGGGAGCAATTTTAGTAGGATCAGCCAGGTATGTTTTGTCATGTGCGACAAAGGATGCTTTCGGTCTTTTGTCTTGGGTTGTTGCTCGTCCCGCACAATCTCATCGCTATCTCTCGTGTCATCCAGCAAAGGCTCCGTCTCGTCCTCGTTCGTGCCAGAAGCAGCAGCTTCTGCTCTTCTAACCACTTCACACCTGTCACTTAGGCATAAAGCGAGACATAGCTTCACAAGACCAAAGCACGTATAGAACAAAAACACAACACGGTAAGCACCAATGGCGTCCCAGTCAGGGCGAGATGTTAGATACTGCACGAACCAACCACATGCCAGAGAACCGCAGGCTGTCGCGGTGGTGCCAGCGATGATATACCTGATGAGAATTAATAAAACGACGCATATCATAATTTGTGGGGTGCCTACCAGACGAACACATCCGTACGTGACTCAGATGGTATTAATTGGGAAAGCGTAGCCTCTTCGATAGCTCGAAATGGTCCAATTTCATTGCCACTATAAATAGGTTTAGCACGCGCCAGTCTACTAGAAGTTTATGGGTACCCTCCGACGCACCCAGGACTAATAACCCCCAAAACAGCAGCCGTAAGAAGCAGCCAGTAATTCCCTGTCTCTGCAAACACCAACCCCGATCCCGCCATCATTAGTCCCCCTAACATCAACATCTTGCGACGACCCAAGGCATCCGCGAAGAGGGTCAACACAAGGCTGATAACCACATCACCGAGTAGGGTCAGTGTCATGAATAGACCAATCTTAGTGTCTGAGTGGCCGAGGGCGGAGAAATAGAGCGCGAGGATCAGGGTGCTGGAGCCATAAGCAAACATACGGACGAAGCGGGACGCAATCAGGAAACCGATATCCCGTGGAGCAGAGGCAACAGCCGCAAAGCCAAGTTCTTCGTAGATCCGCCTTAGAGCTCGAGAGACCCACGATGGCCGATCCTGCGTCTCTGCCATCTTTCTTTTCAAATCTAGATAGAAAAAGTTCAAAGCTTATGTAGGGTAAGCAATCTGGAGAATGATAAAGGTCAAAAATAGGGTGATAAGCTATTATTTCTAGCCCTCCTCAATTGGCCCATACAATGCTTTCTCCCATCCAAAAAGCTATAGAAATGGTGATATGTGCGGAGTAACACGATACGTCAGTGAAATGGCCTACCAACACTGATGGTTTCGCCACCTTCTGATGCCTTTCTAGTCGCTGCTCAATGTCGCTTAGTCTGGAAGGCGGGAGCCAAGGTGGGAGCCGAGGCGGGCCCCTCACACCAATTCGCGAGCCAGTGTCTAAAATCATCTCCCCCTCCGTCCGTCCATACACATAGTTAGGCAGCGAACCCAATTGAGCATGTCTTCCTGTGCTTATCTTCAGGCATTCCTTGCTTGCAGGGGAATCGCCAATCTCACTGTCCTGCTCGCCCGCGTCACTTTGTTCCCGGGCCTACCGTACGACACTCAAACTTTCTAATACGGGTTCCTTTTCTTCGGTAGCACACACCCTTACCAAATTGGCCAGCTTTGCTTGCTTGCTTTACTGATACCCCATTGTTGCAATTCTCCCTATGTATTGCTGGTTTCGAGCGGGTGGGGGCTTAGTCATCCCCACCTGACCTGCAATCAAGACTGAGCAACCCCCACCATAGCCTTAGAACATCCATCTGGCTCGATTACCTTCAATAGGCCTCACACCGTGGTATAAAATACTAGTTTCGTATGCATCCGCACAATCAATCTATGCAATCTACGCTACCGTGCCCGTGACTAATTAATTAATCAGTAGCCTTTCGGACATCGCAACACGTCATCGACTTCGGCCCCTCTGAATTAATGGATGAGTCTTCGCCGTTGATACCCGAATCAAGCTCCTCAACTACATCGCTTCAAGCTACGCAAATGGCTATCGATCTACCCCCACAATCTATTGCAGCGCAATCTGCTTCGACATATTCTTTTCCGCACCATCGCCTAAGACTCATCCAAAACGATCCTAACAGAAAACCCCTAGTTTTGATAGCATGTGGCTCTTTCTCCCCGATCACCTACCTACACCTTCGAATGTTTGAATTAGCGGCCGATTTTGCAAAGCTTAATACCGAGTTCGAAGTTATAGGCGGGTACCTTTCACCTGTCTCTGATGCCTATAAGAAGGCTGGGTTGGCAAATGCAACGCATAGGTACGTCTCGACCCCATCCTACTTCCTATCCCTATCTAAGTTACCTAGGTTACGGATGTGCGAGCTTGCCGTAAACGAGTCTAGTAACTGGCTCATGGTTGATCCGTGGGAAGCAGTACAACCAGAATATATGCCAACCGCGAAAGTACTCGACCACTTTCAACACGAAATTAATAAAATACTAGGTAGTGCGGTAAGGATCATACTACTAGCTGGTGCAGATCTTATCCATACCATGTCCACCCCGGGTTTATGGTCCGCGGATGATTTGGAGCATATTCTAGGAGGCTATGGTGCATTCATTGTTGAGCGGTCAGGTACCGATATTGACGACGCTCTCGCCCATCTCCAAAAGTGGGAGAGTAACATTTCGGGACGTAAAAGATTCTCTATCTTAGTCTGGTTCATGAGTAGACGTTGAATCTTGAGACACTGTCTCAAGAATAAATGTCTTTACTCACGGATCAAGTCATAACTCTAAATCCCGCCCTAATAAAGCAATTGCTAACTTCCCGAATCTAGGTAATTCAGCAGCTAATCCAGAACGACGTCTCCAGTACCAAGATCAGACTTTCCTTGAAGAGGGGGATGAGCGTGCAGTACTTGATTCCAGCTCCCGTGATCAGGTACATTGAGCAGTGCAATTTATATAAGGACGACGGAGTACCGTCGGTTAGGGAAAAAGGAAAGCCGAACGGCGTGGAAAGTTCTAGTAAGGCTTCTTCAGTTGTTGGACCTATATCGAAGAGCTAAATGAAAAGGCTGAGATATATGTCTCCACAAATCTCACCTTTTACAACATCGGAATCGTGCACGGTATAAATATGGCCCGTGAGGAGCGATACCACCGCCTGGCCGTCCACCCGATCGCTACTTGTCGCCGAAAATACAGATCGATTCCCAACTCTCATTCATCTTCTATTACTCGAATGTGTCACAAGTCATGGTACATTAGGCTGCTCAGTCTCTTGCCCTAGGTAGGCCTTTGTGGCGGCAGAACACTTTTTTTATCCTGGATTTTCTTCGTTAGATCTTGGCTTGCATCTTGGAGCGGGGGGAGATTATATACGGACAGGGATAGATTTTGCCTAGAGGGCTAAGTGTCAAACACAATACTGTGAGAGCGGAAGTCATGTCCTCGGGGTGGTAGTTATACTATGTTTGTTTACCTTTATACCATGCATTAGTCTTGGCAGGAGTGGCTTTTTACTCCGCCCCCGCTTCACCCTTCTACCTACCAGCATCACTGAACAATCCTAATGCACTTACCACTTTTAAGTCTTTCGTTAAACTCATGGCAAGAAGAGCGGCACGAGCTACAGGTTTTATATCAACTTCAATAGCTCTTGTTGCACGGATAGCCTTGGGTCCTGTGATCTCTGCATCGGTACAAGCAGTTTCGTTCTCTGCTATTACCCCTCTCTTGCGAAGCGTGCTACACCTCCACCCTCTAATCTGATGGCCCAAAACTGACCCTCATCACCGAGACAACTACACTAACTCAGAGAACCTAGAGATAGTGTCGATTCCAAAGTAGAAGAGTGGAATCCGTCCAAATTGCAAATGACTCGCCCTGTATATGTCGGCGGCAATATTTCCCATATGGGATAATTTCTCAAACACCACAACTTTTCATCGTACTTGCTCGAATACCACAAAAAGTTTACTGGGGTACCACACAAAATTACCAATATCTTCAATTGTACATGCAATTCCCCCTTGAGTCATAATCTCCAAGATAAGGATCACTCCCATAACTATTAGGTACACCCCCGAAAACCGCCATCGTACCACGACGCATATGTTCGAGAGGAACTCCCATAAGCGTAAGACATACCCTTGAAAAGCAGTAAGTGTCAAGGCCAAAATTGTGGTATTCTAGTAAACCTTTTGTGGCATCCTAGTAAATAGAATGAAAAATCGTGGTATTTGAGAAATTATCCCAACCGTTGATGCAGTAGAGACCTGACGCTCAATCCGACAGGGGCTAACTAGGGTTTAAAACAGTTTACCGCAAATACATCTCCCTATAGGCCCAACGAGTTCCCGAGGAGCAACAACGTTGCTCGCTTGATCAAGGAGATGGTAATACCCATACGCCTCCGAATCTCAAACTAAGAAATATGTCTTGGTATCATTCTTGCTGCCAGTTCATCGGATTACGTTTTTAGGGGGGCGGAGCTCGTGTTGGGTGGCGTCGATGTTGAGAGAACCACATCGGCCATTTTTAGATCCACAGCTAGTAAGGTCGACTCGGGGGTGATCACCAACTATTTATTTTCAATTAGACACCCTGCTTACCTATCTAAAGCGGCGTCATCTACGGATGCCAAAAAGCAGCAGGACGGCCAAGCGGGCCACCTTGACTAACTAACGGGAAGAGGCTAACTACTGAGTTAAACTGGATGGCGGCAGTTGTGTCGCCTCTTTAGCGATAGGATTATCGGCAATCAGTCTAAGCCACAACCGTGTGCTTTAGCAGGGGCGACCTATAGGCAGCTATATGTAGATGTTACCTACCACCTATAGACAGTTGGCAGCCGTACTTACTCCTGTAGTCTCGATGCTCAATTCTGGAGAGTACATAGGTGATCTCACCACGAACGGAGCGAAAAGACCTTGACCGGCCTCAGAAAACCTCAAGCTATTTCCCTGATCAAAACAGTTCTAATCCACGACGCTTTAGAACAGGTCCAGCTGTCACAATGAGTACAGCCGTCGTAGCGAACTCTTTGTCTTCCTTAATCGCCCTTTCATCGAACCCACCAAAGTACCCTCGGCATCCGTCCCAGGAAGTTCTAGATCCGTTGGTCCTTTACATCGCAAGGGTGCCAGGGAGCAAAGGTATGCCCTTAATCACTATAAAAGCATTCACAAGCCAATAGATTCCATTCAGATATCTTCCTAACGACACTCAAGCCTCGCCAGAAAACTGTCACAGCCGAAGACGTGACTAGTAGCTTGTACTACATGCATGTGAATCAGCTAGAGGATGATCTTCAAGACGCCAAAGGGAGCATGGACGAACAACCTCGGAAAGTTGGGGATATAAGTGGCAAACAGCTAAATCGAGTCGGGCGAAAACCGCTTCCTCCTTACCCACAACTGCCCCCACAAGGAGTCCCTGAGCCACCACAGAAAGACCACCCCAGCTACCAGTATCCCAGGCCCGATACAGGTGGACAACCCCAATTGGACAAGAAGCCCGCTACCAGCTCTGCAGGGGAGACACTACAATCAGAGGCCAGTCTACCTATACCGAGCTCTCAACAGAGGCGCCCTCTTGGCCCAAGACCAATTGGATATGAATACCAGTCTGCAAATCATACACCTGGAATAGAAAATCTCCCCCCGAGTAAGCGAGTGGAGCGTCGACCTGTGCTGCCGCCGCGCCCAGGTTTAGGTGTACCTAATGAATCTTTACCGTCAAGAGGGCGCAGTGAAAGTCCAGCTAATCGCTATGAAACATCCGCCTCCGGGACCAGTGACTCTAAGTCTACAGACACGCCTAACCAGCTTCCTTCAAGGAGTCACCAAAGCCTAGATGCCCCGGTATATTTGAGGCGACAAAGCTCAGAAACCGTAGCTCCTGAGAACGTTTCTATTACCCTGATCCGCCGAGATCCGGGCTCTGGTGGCCAATGGAATGTAGGGACAATCACCATTACATCGGCACTCGACGGATCACTATCATCTGGGCAACAGCGGAGATCGCCTTACGCAAAGCCGAGGGGGATTCCACGTCGAATAATAGTCGAGATCACCAACCCTGGTTACAGCAAATTTTTGCCGCCAAAGCGACCACCGCTATATGCCACCCCAGCCCCTGAGGGCACGGTTTCTGCCGGTGACGATGAGGAGAGCGTTCGGTGGAAAGACTTTGCGTACCTAGGCAACCCACCCATACGAGCTTCTGAAGAAACTAATCCAGACGATGATGAGGTATTTCGACGCGAGGTCTGGGTTGGGGGTGCGGGATTCTGGGATCGAAACCTGAGGAAGAGGGGGTCAGGATCGGTGGACATGAGTGGCACTGCCGATTTCCCGGCGTACAATACCGACCCGTCCTCACCCCGGATCAACGAGAACGAGCGCCCTGGTTTTGGTGATTCAGGCTCCGATGCGCGGCGGAGCAGCGAAGCTGGGGATTTGTTCGCCAAGCCAATGGCGAAGGGCGACGTATTCACCAGTCCATGGGACGGGCGCTGCGAGTTCTCCACCGGCACTAACGGGCGGAGCTTAAAGTGTAAACACGTCCTCCCTATTGGCAACTCTCCGGCGCGGCAAGTCAGCGAGCTACGTTTCAACCTCCCCACAACTTCTACTTTCAGTAGTCGTCATCTTGCAGCCTCCATGGGCTCACTCTCAGGCAGCGAGGCGAATAGGTCCTCCGTCTTCTCGCAGGGTATCCGTAAGCATCTGTTGGCGTCACACCATCGCCGCCATGGCCAGGGCGAATCGCCCCCCACCGCAGCCGCGCAGGTCAAACGCGACAACTACTTTGACGACGGCGACGGCGACGACGACGACGACGACGCCGACGTTAGGCCGGGGCTGGATAGGAGATTGAGCATCGAGTTGGGGCAAGAAAAGGCTGGCGGCGGGCCCGGAGGCAAGAGGACGAAGCTGGGGAAGTTGATCGTGGAGGATGAGGGGCTGAGGATGCTCGATCTGGTCGTCGCGGTGAACATGGGGCTTTGGTGGAGGGCGTGGGAGAAGATTGATTGTGGTGACCGCTAGATGGACCGATTGGGGGGGGGGAGGTATCGTAGATGAATGGATCCGATCGACCTTTGTCTCTCTCTCTCTCTCTCTCTCTGTGTGTGTGTTACCAGGTCCGCGTGAAGGCCATTAGATTTAATAATATCCCCTTTCGCGCCGACTCCTCCCAAGAGCAGTATTTTTTTTTTTTTTTTTTTTTTTTTTTTAAAGTAGAGAGGTCAGATTTTATTATTATACACGGGCATTATCCTAATTTATTTTTTTATTTTTATTTTTTTTCTTCCTCTTCCTTATCAAACTAAATTAAAGGCTACCCCATGCCCCAGAATGCCCGTTTCTGCGATCCGTATTCGGACGGGGTACCTCCCACACCGTGGATGATGGGCTACGCTCCAACAGACTTAACTTGACTACCAGTAATTTTTTTTTTTTTTTTTTTTTTTTTTTTCTTTCGGTGGTTGCACGCTACCCAGAGAGGCTCACGGCTCGAGCACCCCCCCCGTCTGCAGAACCCTCCGTCTCGATGCGGACGGTTAAGCGGAACAACCAAGGCAGGGTTCCTACCCTGCCCTCGCGCAGGGGGTCGCCTTCCCGAACGCGACAGCCCATTTCGCGCAAAGTCGGGCTTGCGTGGAAGAACCGCCCCACACCATGTCAGATCCTTCTCCAGCGCGTCCCCCCCCCCCCGGCGCCGGGCTGGCGATATATGCATACATGCGGGAGGGGGATTCTGCGGTGTTCTGGCGCAGGTAGATGGAAAAGAAAAGGAAAGGAAAGGAAGCGGTGGGAAAAAAGGAAAAAAGGAAGGCTCGTGGGGTTTTGGAGTGCAGCCCGCCGATGCCTGTCTGTAGGGCGACGAGCGCCTGGGGGGAAAGGCCGGCCGCTCCTCGACGCGGTGCCTGGTAAAAGCCCCGGGAGGGATGTCGTCGTCGCTAAGCGTTTCTGCGGCGGGCGTTGCGGGGTCGGTCTCGACGGTCCCCACATGGCGGGGGTGGAAGGTATTGGCGATCAGAACCGCGCGGAGGTGGCGCTTTTCCCCGTCCACAGCTGTCGAGAAACTTCGATCACGTCAATTTTTTGGTTTTTTTTTTTTTTCCTTCGTCGTTCGAAGCCCGTCCGGGATTGATTCGGGCCGATTGCTTGTCTCGGGCCCGTAAGCAGCCTCTGTCCTTTTTTTTCTTTTTCTTCTTTTCTCCAGGCGTTTACGTGCAAGTTCGTTGGGAGGGGGTTTTTTTTTTGATCGGTTTCTTGGGGGGCAACTGGGGAGTGGGGGACGGCTGGGAATGGGGTCTGGGAATGGGACCGGGAATGCAACTGAGAATGGTTCTGTGGGACCTCGTGATACGCGTTCGGTCAGCATCATGTGCGACGTGAGAGAGCTCGCTCTGTACGTGGTGCACGCCCTGCTTTGATTACTGTGGCACAAGGAGACTCCCACGTTCTCGTCTGAATCTGGCTATCCCTGGTGCGCCGTGGATCGGCTGGTCGATGTGGGTGTTGGCAGCCTGTGTCTCTGTGTCTCTGCGTCTCTGCGTCTCTGCGTCTCTGCGCCTCTGCGTCTCTGCCTCTGCATCTCTGCCTCTCTGCATCTTTTTCAGAGATTGCTAGAATTACGTCATTAGCCGTGCATCTCTTGGCGGTCACGGCGATCGGTCCATCGTTAGTGATCTCACTCACGATCCTGACATCCCTTGCATTCCGCCGGCAATCGAGAATTTGGCCGTCTCTTGGATCGTTTGGATTTCCCCAACACCCAACGCGCTCTATAAGTAGCAAACTCGGTGACCATGCAGCTGCAGGATGCTCCCTTTGCTCTTTTCCGAGTATATATATATATCCAACGTAGATCACCCCCCGGACGGATACCTGAAAATCCCGTCTTTGTGGACCGTCGAAAAAAGTGAGTCTTTCATAACCTCTCAGGAGGAACGCTGTCGGGGACGCGCTGCCGCCCACCAATTCGTGTCCTCAAAGTATGCAGACGTTGGGGTTTCGATTCGAAGGAGTAGCTCGTCGCGCAGCACCATATGTCCGCTCAAGAGGTTCACGATGATGGAACTATCCGAATCCCCACGGTCTCCTCTTTACCCTCCCATGAGACAGCGGTTTCCTCGCGGGAAACTGCTACTGGAGGTCGCGCTACCTCTTCTAGGGGTTCGAGGCATCTGAGCGTGTCTGGCACCGGGGAAGATGCGTGCGATCCCGTGGACAGCCTAGGGTCGAGTCCTAGTGGAGGTAGCAGTGCGGAGAATTGGTTCAACAACCGCAATAGCAATGTACAAAATTCTCACAGGGCAGGATTCTTCGATAGTAGGCTCCCCAGCACCACTGGATAATGCCGGTACTAACGGTTGTACCAGACGATCCGCCTTACTACGTGGGCCGGAAGTATCGCTGTAGGCCGCGACTACCCGGTTACGGTACCGATGTGGCTCCTGAAGAGCGCACTATTGCTGGAGGCAACGTCACCGATGGACGCCTATCTGTCCAGAGTGTGAATGGAGATGGCAGCGAGGAATTCAGGAGTGTAATTGATGACCTAACGATCGAGAATAAGGAGCTGAAGCGAAAATTGAGAAGACTTGAGAGTCTATACTGTCCGCACTTGGAGGAGGATAAACTCTTTGAGGTCAAGATGCACGGTTTGCCGCTAAACAAGAAGAGGGAGCTAGAAGGACTTTTGAGGGGATTCGCCACGGATTTCAAGCAAAGTTCGGATGAGTGCAACCGCCACCTAATGTCACAGGAATCACCCGAAAAAGTTTCTTCCAACGACCCGTCCCCCATATCTGATACTCAGCCTCGAGACTCAGGTTACGCTTCACTTTCCACATCAGGGCGCAACTCAGCCATAGCCGATTTACCAAGATCCCATGTTAAGTCTTCCACGCCAACGGAGGCCAAAGACCGGGAACTACCGACAAATTCAGATGGTACTGTCGGAGGGATGCATGTCAGACGCATCCCTTTGGTGTCGGAGAGGGCCAAGATGAGACCTGTTGTGAGAAGGTTGGAGCAATTATTTACTGGGCGTAAGGCTGCTGGCACCGGGCATGGGCAACTCCTTCAACAGCAGCTGGTGTCTCAATCGGCGGAGCGCGTCGACGAAGGGCTAGGGAAAACCTTGGAGGAAGGCCAACGTGAAGCATGCATAGATCTAGCTGACGCCGGGGCTCTAACCGAGCCTGGTTCTGAGTATCAAGACGAATTGTGGTCGCTAGCTGCACCACGTTTCGAGGACCCGTTAACCGACCGGCAGTCTAATCTAAACGCCATCTCATACACTGATAAGGTCCAAGAACAGCGTCCTACGCGACTATTGGACTTGGATATGAATCGTGCCCGATACCCGGCCGAAACCATCGATTACATTCGTCACCTTGGGGTGTGCTCTCCGGGGGAACACCTCGATGCACGCAATCAGCAGGACGAAGGGTGGGTTTACCTGAACGTCCTCATGAATATGGCTCAACTTCATACGGTCAACGCGACTCCCGAGTTTGTCAGGAGAGCAGTCACCAACCTCAGCGAAAAGCTGGAACTGTCCGCCGACGGCCGAAAGATCAGGTGGAAAGGGGGGGATGAAAGCACTAACTCGGCTAGTGATAGTGGTGGCACTAGTAGTGGGGAGCGAGGCGGCTTAGATTCCCCTGATGATGACGAATCCGGCGGTGCAGGTAGTGCGAAGAGGCGGAAACTCACACGTGGGCCCTACGGGAGGGCTGGAGGTGATAGCCGATTGAGATCAGAGCATTTCCCGATGCTGACATCGAAGGAAAGGAGGAAGTCCCAGGCTGGCCCTGCAAGCAGTGCCGGACCCGATCAGCAGTTGATGCTACGTTGCCCTTTTAAGGACGACGAGTTCAACTACAAACCACTCTTCTTTCATCGGGAGACTTGCGACGAAGGTGGTGTGCAGCCTAGCGATAACTCGAACCCTACGTCTTCTCAGATTGCATCCACGCCAACTCGGGATGCTCAGCGAAATGGCAGCGTTCGAGCACTTAAACGCAGGAGAGATGGCGGGCCGATTATTTTCTTCAATGGAGCAGATTTCTGCACTGATCTGAGCGGGGATGGAAGCGATTTCCCGTCGAGTTATTCAAGCCCGTTACCCATTTGCCGTGATGCATACATTCGGTATGAGAATGATGTCCTAGGTTGTTCACGTCCGTTAGCGGTACGAACGGCATCTGGTTCAACGGACTTCTCCCATCCACTTACCGAATCCCGCGCTACCTGTTCCGGAAAGGAAGAAGCTTCGGATGATATCAACGATAGGGCCCTCACAGAGAGTGTGGTAGCGCTGTCCAACTTCAAAATTTCCCCTCAACGATTCGCTAGTGATGATGAACGAGCTATTCCGCCTATTGAGCTCGAAGCTTCTGGCGTTGGAGGGATACGGCCGAGCGACAACTTCGCTATTAATGTATCTTTCACCGTCGCTGGAAATGGCTCACCGTGTCTAGAGTCACATCCATCAAGTTCCCGGGTCCATAGCATCGTTAATAGGATTCTAGAAACACCAGCAGCTAAGCTCAGAAGCCACAGTATAGGAGCTCATCCTAAGCTCGCAGAAGAAAAATTCGATCCACCTATCAGGTACGACGTCATTTCCGCAACTCGAGTCAACCTTTCCCCATTCCAGCTACCTCCTCCGACGTATTTCCTCGATACGTCTAGCTCTTCAGATTGTTGTTCCAGCGATAGCATGGAACGCGGAAGCTTGGCTACGAAGAGCCCTTCACAATCGCCACGTAACCAGCACCCCCTTCCTGAAGCTGCCAGGAGTTACGCGAACGGCTTAGTATTGCCAGAAGTTTCTTTGTCCATCAACTTCACTCCTCCACAGCACATTATAGACGCAGAAGCTATCGCTAGGACAATGGGTGAGCTTGAAGGCAATTTCAAAAACGAGATTGGAGCTGAGAGTCTAGTTACTATGGCCGATGGGAGTGACGGGTCTGGATATGAAAGTGGTGATGATGATATGTCATGATAACTCTTACCGGTGTCGGGTGAGTTATCTGGCAAAGGAGTGGCGTTAGTTGGTTTTTTTTTTTGTTTCACTCTCTTTCCTTCATTCCTGTTCAAATGCGGAGATTGGGTTTCTTACCACTCCAGCAACGTCTTAATGGGAAAATGCCGTGGTCTTGGCTTGCTAAATAGTGAGTATCTAGAATATGGAATCTAGCTTATTCATGCTATAACCGTCGCTTCCAAACTGTTTTGGTCGCATTAGCCAACATTGGATACTAATGGTCTGAGGAAAGTTAACCCATGGAGGGTTCCCGCTCAAGACGTTGAAAGGGCGTTACGGTTTACAAACAGGCCTTGGGCGACACTAGACGTTTGGGCGTCGTTGAGCAAATTACCAAAGGCTTTCATAAAGCCAAGTGTCTTGAATATTGTTAGGCTTTCACCTATTTAGCCGGGCATAAAGTGAGTGAGTCTTCGTCACCGGTTCCCCCGCCCCAATCGGGCGATAGATAGGGTTTCTGCGGGCAATGCTTGTGAAGGGCAAGAGGCCACCAGCGGACGGGAGCCTCGACACCCTGGCTTTGTGAGCGGTAAATTAAATCAATGTCCCGCTTCGGGATGCCGACAGTGTCAATCGGGATTTGCCGGTATGGTCAAAGGCTCCTATTAACATGTGGCTAAGCCGCCGGTTGAGGCATCTAGGAACTACCAGGGGGGGATTAGCGCAGGGGGGGTTCGGTTAGGGCTTAAACGCCCCCCAGTGAGGCTTTGAGAGGCTTTGAAGGGGCGATTGTTTACACGTAAGATTTGGGGCTCTGTTACAAGCGATCGAGAGCTCACCGGTATCAATGGCCCAGACCCTTTGAAGGACACATTGGTGACATAGGTGGAACATTACTTTGCTGCCTAGACGGATGAAAATTACGTGTTATGCTATTGTACATGTACAAAATGGATGTTTGACTCATGTGAGGAAACTAATGGACGGAGAAAGTTTGGTCTCAGCTCCGGCAAATACGCACCCTAAGGCGACGAGGCCCACCGGAACCCTCGTCAGCTTCCTTATGGGGGCGAGTTGAAGAGGTGTCTTGCGGACAAGTCCTGTGTTGACCGGAGCTCAAGGACAAACACAGTCACGCGAGCAGTGACTTCCTCGAAGGATAAACAGATGACACGCTCACCACCCCGGTGCCAGGGCGGGACACGTGCAAGCGGAGACTTATGGGAGTACTCTGTCCAACGCCACGGGATTGAGAATAGATTGTTTGCTGCCCAGCGCCTGACGACTCGGGATCGAGCGTTCTAGAAAGAAGCGTCGCAGGTAGACGAAGTTTTGGGTTGACTGGCGACCTGCATCTGAATAGAGGCAAACCGCCTTAACGAGAACAAATAATCAGATCCCTCGGCATAGGTTAGTTTGTTTGCTTGTATCTCGAGGTCCTGTCGGGAAAAGCTCGACCGCAAAGCTCGAGTCCCCAATCCTCGCCGCTGAGATGCCCCAAGATCTTTCGCACAGTGGGAAGCCTCGAGGCTGTTTGTTCGACTCTTCTCAGCTACCGCCTAGCCAAGTTCAAGGGATACCGGGAGATTTGTTGTTTGAGCAGTGAAACTGCGACCAACGGCGGCGATGAGTGAGGTCATCGTAAAATTTGCCTTACTTCAAGGCTGTATACCTAGGCGGCCATGTATCTTGTTACTCTGCGCACAGATGTCTTATTGGGCGGGGGCCGAAAGGCAACTCGGGCGCCCGTCTCGAGGGTTAGGCAGGAATTTACCCCTGCAGCTTGCTTTTTGGGATTGTTAGGCAGCTGATGGCATTTTGATCAACTACATTTACCCCCCGCAAAATAGCTTGGGACGCATCTATTTGTGGCGGAGCAGGGCTGCATATGGTCTTGCCTAAGAGGGTGTCGTGTCTCATGTGTCTAGTAGCCGCTTCATGACTACGTACCCTACGCACCCTTCCTCCCTCCGTATTCACGCACACACCCCCCCGGTCCAAATCAGCTTTTAGTACAATATATATATAAATTCCCGCCGGGGGAGTCATCTTTCCATCCCAATAGATAAAGTACATTTTTTGTAACTGTGGAGCGTGCAGGTACCTTCATAGTTCGCAGTCGTGTGATGAACATTTTTCGACGGACTCCTCGACCCGCAGAGGTCCCAGCGACGGAGGAACCCATTGAAGTCAATCGCTATGGGATTTCCGAGGTCTATTGTTCGGAAACTACGCCTGAAGTCGAGTGAGTTGACGTCCAGCAACGTGGAGGGTGTTTTCAGCTTCTAACATATTCTTAGCATCGTCTTCGTCCATGGGCTAAATGGACATCCGTTTAATACATGGACGGGAAGGAAGACGAAGACTTTCTGGCCGATGCAACTACTACCAAAGGATTTACTAAAGAGGGAGGGGAGTGTAAGGATCTTGGTATATGGATATAATGCCGATGTGTATGCCTTTGGCGGTGGCAGCAACAAGACAAGCTCGGACAAGATCCACAACCATGCGCAAACATTAGTTCAGACGCTGTGCGCTAACCGTGCTGTAAGTTGGCCTCTACCTAGCTCTGCTATAACTCCGGCTGATAGCCTTAATATAGCTCGAGAATGCTACCGAGCGTCCTATCGTATTCGTATGTCATTCTCTTGGAGGTATTGTGGTGAAGAGGGTGAGTTGGAAACCCGCCCCCATCCATAGCCGTGAACACCTTTTCCTGACCCTGCCACAGGCGCTCCAATACTCTAAGAGCATCACAGAAATGAAGATTGAGCATCTTCGTTCCATATATGTCTCCACCTGTGGCATCCTTTTCCTCGGTACCCCACACACTGGGGCAGATCCTGCGAAATGGGGCGAAACACTACATAATATTGGCAGCGTCACGCTTCTCAGCGGGGTCATAAAGACCGAGCCGGCGTTAATTAAGGCCCTCCAGACGAATGCGGAAACTCTCCAAAACATCAATTTAGAATTTATGACTTTTCAAAAACGATACAATATGTTTTTCTTCCACGAGACACTAAAAATGAGGATAGGAATAATGGAGAAATATGTACGTGAACTGCGGTCGATGGGGATTTTAGGCTGCAACTGATTTCATAACAGGTTGTGGACGAACCTTCGGCCGCTCCAATTGTAGATGGCGCTGAGTACGCTGGCATCGAAGCAAGCCACACAGACATGTGCAAATTCGACAGCAAGAACACTCCCGGATATTTTCTCGTAGCCGAAGCCATTCAGCGTTATGCAAACAAGGATGCCCTTGCGCAGGTCAGAACCCGGTGGCTGGACGACAAGAAGTGGCTCCAAGCAGCCAGGATAGCCCAAGTCAATGAGATGGTCAGATCCGCTTGTGAGCCTCACCAACCCCGAGTATTCCCCGGAGCTCTTGCTGATATGATAGCCAACGAGAATGAACCTAATGCGAGACAACCATCGCCTCACATCGGGGCTCAACAACATCAACAACAACAACACCAACTCATAGCCCAAGAACCCCATAATCAACCCGGTACGTTGAAGGCTTTACCAGCCAAAGCTCCTGGCGTTGAGTGGCAGTTTGAAGGTGTCGATGAGATGGACACAGAGATGGCTGAAGCCTGAGCTCATTGGTGGTGGTAGAGAAACTCAGCCTTTCTTTCCTTGCTGTGTTTTTTTGCTCATCAATGCTTGAGTCTGCTTCTGCAACTGCCGGAGAGCTTTGCGACTGTTCCTATCCAGAACCAATGAAATACTGGTCAATTTCTCAAGTCAGTCCTTGCTGACTTTTTTGCTTCTTGTAGTTGACCACCCAACCCTTGCCACTGAGCATCCACCACTTAAAGACCCCAACCCAGACGATCCCCTCTTCGTCGTCCCACCAGATTTTAGTCCGAATTCACTCTTCGTTGGGATGGAGACAGAACTAAAAGAGTTGAATAAGCTGCTGTTTGACGTGAACAAGAGAGCCGAAGGTACTGCATGTGTCCTCCTGTGGTGTCTAGCAGGAGGCGGTAAAACCCACCTCGCACGGCAATACGTCTACACAGAAAAGCATAGATTCCGGGGAGGTGTTTTCTGGGTCACAGCTAAATCCCTTGAGGAGTTGATTGATGGGTTCTGGCATATCGCCCAAAAGGCTGCTCTCAAAGGCCTTCGAGATCCTCGAGGCTATACATCGCAACACGAGATAGATGCGTTTATCGAGCCGGTCAAAGATTGGTTTGAGAGCAGAGAAGAGTGGCTGCTGGTTTTTGACGGAATCAGCATCGAAGATGATAGTGACCTTGTCGATCTCCGCCGATTCATTCCCAATCGCCAGAACTCAAGCATCATCTACACCTCTGTCGACAGGACCTTGGCTCGAAAGCACCTCCTTCTGAATCCTGTGGCCTTGAAAGTCGAACAGCTCAAGGCGCTCGACGCCCAGGATCTCTTGCTGAAGGAGCTAGCCCCAACTAGGCTGGAACAAGCCGACAAGAGCAACGCAATAGAGCTGGTGCAAAAAATGCAATATCTACCACTAATGATTCACGCTGCCGCCCGCTATATGAGAACAACCGGTCTACCTCTCAAGCTCTATTTGAAGTCCTACTCAAAGGGCAAGATGGAGGTGCTCCAACCGTACCAGAGGATTTTTGAGACATTGACGAACGAATACGTCGAAGCCGCAAACCTCATCAACATCCTTTGCTTTTTTGGGCAGCATATACCCGTCGAAATGTTACAGCTTGGCATCAGGGTTATGGACCAGAGTACTTATCCGGTCAAGATGAGAGAACAGGGTCATGAAGACCTAAACAAGACGATTGGAGTCCTCATCAAATTCGCTCTTGTGGACCGTAACGACCCAGACGATTCCGAATGCAGTAGCCCAAACCACCAAGAGCACAACCAACACGACACGCTCAAGATCCACAGCGTTGTGCAAGATTTCGCTTGTGGATTCCTCCAGGATAGCAAATACAAGTGGCTCAATCGAGCCATAAAGGTCTTTTGTTATTCGTATAGCGAGGCCGACAGCCGAATCAGAGGCAAAAAGGGTATTGGCAGGGTTAGCGATTATCACCAGTACAAGATACACGGCTTGCGGCTCTCGAAGCACATCCACCGCTCCGAAAAAGAACACAGAGAACTTGATAGTGCCCGCTTTGAGCTTGAGAAGACCATGGCAAGCATCAAATCGGAGATACAGAGGCGGACCCCTAGCTCTTCTCAGGACCTTATATGTCGATCAGACGGCGAACCCTTCCAGGTCTCGATCTTTGACCGAAGCAGCAGCGCGTCAAGCATGGGTCCGGAAACACCATCACGGGGCGTGTCCACCGCATCGACATGGGGTCTTGAAATCGACAAAATGGAGTCACCGACCGGGATCGTATTAGGCCTCCCGCCACACCCAGAAATAAGATATGGCTCTTCGCCTCGCCTTTCGCAGTTTCAAATGGACGATGGTGGATACATGAGTGATCGAGATGAACCCGGGCGTTCTCACAATACTACACCGACGGTTACCCAAACTACCCCGCGTCTAGGTGCCACGTCTGGCCAAGATGACGGTTGGCAATTAGTGACGGGAGGCAGAGCTAAGGCCGGTGGGTCGAATGGCGGCCGCCCTGTGCCGCACAGGACTATCTCAGAACGGAACCAACGCAGGTATAGGGACCGATTAGGCGCGTGGCGGAATATTGCGCCAACAGCGGTGGTGGACCCGAGGGTACACAAAGCTATAGCTCAAGGATCTCTGTCTACACGGCCAGCTGTCGCAAAGATAGGCAGCGTAACAGGTAATTCTGCTGCCCAAATTGCGTTGTCAATGGCCTTTCAAAGTGCTAGTCCGCCTGGATCATCGCATGGTGGAAGGACAATCGGGCAAAAACAATCTTCTGACCATTCAACAGCTTCTGCGACAATACACGGCACAAATGCCAAACCAACATCGTATGCGGAAGCCGTTGTGGGGGCTGCTCTCTCGGATATGCGTCGTGGGCTTTCTGACACAGGATCTACTAGTACCGCTATGCGTCGGGATCAATCAGGCGAGAGCACGAAAGGCCACAACCCCCAGCACACACCTCCAATGGGATCAAGCCCGCCAAACCATCTGCTCACTCAATCCGCTCCGCCCTTGTCAGCCGGCCTGCCTCTCCCGCCCCACAGTCCGAGCTACCGACCTTCTCCGATCCCTTCGCCAGGGCTTCGTTACGCAAATACAGTTCACCGTTCGGACCCTACACTCCAGAGTCTCCCCGGCCTAGGGAGCTATGCAAACGGGGGCTATTATGTGGATTCTTTTGGCCAACTCCGCCCATATGGACGCAATCCCCTCCCATTGCCATATGAGCAGATCGCCATTCCTGCGAAGCGGCCTGTACCGCAAGATTTCCGGAATCATGGCCGTTTTGACACGCAATATCCCCTCTATTACAGTCCTTCATCTCCGCCTCACGCGCACCCACACACTCCAATTGCATTCGGATCGGACCCGAACGATGTTCCCATGAGCGGGCTGCTTCCTACTGGATACACAAGCCAACCGATGTCGAGGCACGTTTCCCAGCAATCAGCAGACATGACTCGATCCGTCGCAGATAGTGAGCCGGCCAGGTTCCCACCAATGTTGTCGCCACCGCCGCATAAACTCGGATTAGTTCCTTCCGGCGAACGAGATCGGCATTTCGATGGCTCGCCGGTCAGGAAATCGCCAAAGTACGCGCTTGCCGAACCAAACAGCGGCAACATTTCCCCGGTCAACGGCCCTTCGGATCGGGCCTTCGCCGACGACAATGCACTCGCGCAGGTGGGAAAGTGGGCAGAATCACCTCCTTCACCGCCCCCGGCCCTTGGCGAATATGGACGCCACAGCTCAGAGAGAAACAGCGGCCCCGGTCTCGGCATCAACATAGGCGGCCAGATCGTACAGTTCGGAGACGCTGCGAGCGTAGACGTCGAAGCCAAATCCGCGCAGCTACGGCAACAGGCGGAGCAGCAGAGGTTCGAGAACGGCTATTACAGACAAAACCTGTCTCCGGCGTACCGCAACGCGCCGCCCTATCCATACCACAACCTCATGCCGAGAACGACATCCGACGTGGCCTCCATGCCGGGCTTGCTCGACACCAGGTTGAGAGGAGTCTCCGCGCCGGGCCAGCCGCCACTCACGCCGTCCTTCCTACCAGATTTCCCGGACGAAGGGGTCGAGATGAGGGATTCGAAGAGCAGCGGGAGGAGGAGGACGGAAGATGAGGCGGCTCAACCGGCTGGGAGGTAAGTGAGCCTTGACTCCCAAGGAGAGAGGGAAAGAGAGAGAAAGCCCAGGTCAACCCCCTACCTACATCAAACACACACCACACACACTCCCACGCCGAACACCCATCCACCGCATCACCCTTTTTTTTTCTCCCTGCATTACAGCGCGTCCTACATCATACCCGGAACTTCAGCGGCGCATAAAGACTCAAAGCAAAGCAAAGCATAGTACTTGCATATTTAGGCGTGCCCCCCATAAACAATTACTGCACCCGGGGGGGGGAAAGGAACGGCGTTTTTTCCTTCCTTTTTTTTTCTATTATCTCGAATACCTTTTCTTTCTTTTTTCTAGGCTTAATAGAGAGGGATTTTTTGCTACGCATTGCATTGCGCGCGCGAGAGAGAATGTACCACCAGCATGACATAGCATAGCACACACACACACTCGACCTAGACCGAGGGGAAGAGCGGCTTGCGTTTTTTTTTTTTTTCTTTTTTGCGATATGCCCTTTCAGGCAAGGGACCCGCCCGCCTGTTTTTTATGCGCGTCCCGGAGCACAGCATGCGTTCAAATCACACCATCTATCATTGTTTTTCATAGTTAAAGGGAAGGGAAGAAGAGAAAAAAAAAAAAGGAAATTCTACTCGGTTTTTTTTTTTGGAAAAAATTTTTCTGGCGTGGGAACTTTTAGAGCGCGGGTGGACGGTTTGCCTCCATAAGCATAGGGGGTTTTTTTTTTATATGTTAGGTTAGATTACCGTCGCCGGCTGGCTAGCTAGCTGGCTAGCTGTGGCTCTAGCTTGGTCTCGAAAGGAGGGGAAATACACTAATAAGGAAGGAAAACTTCGTTTCATGTGATTTCCCCCCCCCCCCGCCGCTCTTCTTGGTGGATGGATCTCCCGCCCTCTTCCCCCCTACGCGCAACCCCCTAACCGCTAGATTCGAAACGAGCCGACTCATGGAATCCTTCACTGCCCCCTTTGAAGGTAGTAAGTAGATGCGTAGGCTGGAAGTTTCCAGGTGGTGAAGAGGAGTATGCACGTATTGGAAAATTCTAGATAGATGGCGGTTGGTTGGGCCACATATCGCTGGGCTGGCTGTGAAAAAGGGATATGATGTCGGGAGGGTCTTTGACCTCATATCGGTTTTCACACGTGTATCGTAACCCAGAAGGGTTAATATATTTTTATCCACAGTATGCCAAGCCCTTAAAAGCTATCATGGACAATGTTGATGGTGTCCCATTTGCGCCCTGAATGTGTGTTAAAAAAAAATTAAGATCTAGTGTTGAAGCGTGAAAAAAGAGAACTTCCATATAAAATCATCAGGAAGCATCGCTATTGTTGAATTCGCCCGCCGTTTGTAGATCCAGTTGATGTGACCTGAAAAAGGGACAATAATAGCGGAAGAGGAAAAAAGAGAAAGAAGGGTATTTAGACAGGGAGAGGGAAAGAGCTAGCCCACTCGGCGATCTCCTTGCGCAGCTTCAGGATTTCAGGTACCTCTCCGGACGAGGTCCTGGCCTTGAAATCCTTCAACCTGTTCGCTTCCTTGGGTAGGCTTGCCTGCACATCCTTCGTGATCTTGATGCATTGGTCGATATAGCCAGCTACGCGCTTGAAGTCCTCCTCGCCAAATCCACGCGACGTCATCGCAGGTGTTCCGATACGGATGCCGCAGGGTGACAATGCGGACTTGTCGCCAGGGATGGAGTTCTTGTTGCACGCGATGTTGGCCTGTTCGAGGACTGCCTCGACGCGGGCGCCATCGAGGCTGTTTGGTCGAAGGTCCATCAACACCATATGGCTATCAGTGCCGTCGGAGACTAGCTTGTAGCCTAGACGCTTGAACTCGGCCTCCAACGCCTTGGCGTTCTTGACCACCAGTTCTTGATACTGCTTAAATTCCGGGGTAGTGGTTTGCTTGAGAGCAACAGCGAGGGCAGTGATAGTGTGGTTGTGGGGACCGCCCTGATGCCCTGGGAAAACGGAGAAGTTGATTGGGTTTTCAAGATCGTAATAAGTATCCTTGCCGGTTTTGGGATCGGTCTTGCGTACGCCCTTGCGGAAGAATATCATCGCACCACGGGGGCCACGGAGAGATTTGTGGGTTGTCGTGGTAACGACATCTGCATGGGGAAAAGGTGACGGGATAACTCCAGCAGCGATAAGGCCTGAGATGTGCGCCATGTCGACGACAAGGTACGCGCCACAGGAATCAGCGATTTTGCGTATGCGTGCATAATCAATGGTACGGCAATAAGCTGAAGTTCCAGCAACGATGACCTTTGGGCGGTACAGTAAAGCATTGGCTTCGAGCGCATCGTAGTCTATAATACCAGTCTCGAGGTTGACTCGATAAGGGAGGGTTTCAAAGTATGTTGATACGGCTGAGATCCTACAGGCACAAATCTGTCAGCTAAGTCTAGGTGAAGCGGGGGTAGAAGGAGGCGTTGCGGATATCCAGCGTACTTTTTCTGTGGCGTCTGATACCCGTGGCTCAAATGTCCACCATGAGGCAGGTCTAAACCCATTAATCGCTCGTGCGGCCTCATGAGCGCCTGGTAAACCTGCAAGTTCGCCGGGCTGCCGCTCAGGGTTTGCACATTGACCCCCCACTTCTCCGGGTCCAGTCCAAATGCCTTGAGCGCACGAGACTGGCAGGTAAGTTCAATGGTATCAATGTGCTGATTTCCACCGTAGTAGCGAGCGCCTGGGTAACCCTCAGAGTACTTATTCGACATCGACGAGCCAAGTGCATCGAAGACTGCTCGTGAGGTAAAATTCTCAGAGGCAATGAGAACAATGGATTCGCGTTGGCGTTGGATCTCTCTGGCCTAGAAACTCCAGACATGAGCGTTGGAACAATAAGATAATCTACAATCAACAAGAAGCAGCCATGGTAGGACTTTACTCACCATGATCTCCGCGATTTCTGGGTCGGATTCTTTCAAAGGTTTCTCCAGGAGCTGTGGAAAGACGAGTCAACAACACACTCCAAGCTGCATTCAAATCAATAAAGATGTAAACTCACATCCTGATGGGACTTTGAAAGAGCGTAAGTGGCCATTCTGCTTCGTGATTCGTATGTTCTTAAGATGGAGGATTGATAGACAGTGAGGCAATGTCAAATGTTCACGGAGGTGGTTGTGTATTGTTTAGTTTGTGGGGTATAAAAAAAAATCCAGACCACCCCTCGCTACCTACTCTAGTCCGGTCCCACCAAAAAAAGTCAAAAGTCCGGTCGCGGAGCTCTTAGGGAGCTCGCGGAGCTGCGTAAGAGTATGGAAACCGGTAGGGTTAGGGCAGGCAACTTGTCTTGAGGACCAGGTCCAAAAGAAGACAAAAACTTCACGAGGCCAATTGCTTGGGTTTGACTTGAATCTACTATAGACATCAAAAAGTTTCGTCGCATTTGCGCCATCACGAATTTCTTTTTGCGCTAGCCAACTCCAGGTTTGCACACACGAAGTTCCCATTTAGGGGCATTGCCTTAAAATTATAATGGCCGATACAAAACTCCCTTGCAGCTGTACTCCCCATTTTTGCATCCTCTCCAAACGCCAATTTGACCGCGACGATGGGGTTATCTAGACCGCAATCCAGACAGAGTAAGCTCTGTGTGATAAAGAGTATTGGGATGGTTCGATATTGAAGGAGTAACTATCTTCGCCAGCGTGTGGATAGATGGACGGGGGAGAGAGAGCCCTACCGGGATGCTCCCCTGGGATAAACGCCTGACCGACCTACGCGGTGGTTGGAGTTTTGGAGCCAAAATCGTACATCTCCCTTCTCTTTAATCCAATTCCATCGCTGTCGCTTGTTCTGTCTTCATATCGACCAGGCCCCTCAGCACTTCTCTCTGCTTCTCGCACTTCTCCTCCAACGCCCTAATCTCCTCTTCTTGTTCCTCGACCCCCCTGTCCATATCACCCAAAGCTTCCACTACGGCACGGGCTTTCTGCAACCGCAATTTGATAGCGCCCGCTTCCGTCGCTAGATGTTGTGGATTGAGACTTGGTGGTGCATCTGGAGAAGCGGGCAACAGCTTTGAGAGGAGTGTGTGCAAGGGTGCAAGGACGTCGAAGGTCTGAGGAGGAGGTAGGGATTGGCTTTGCGTATCGGGAGGCACAGGTGTACTGGAGGGACGGAGGGACGGACGGGCGGGCAGCGTCGTGACGGACAAATTTGGCGAGACAGAAGCGGTGGGCATGTTGGCTGGAAGTGAAGGATGTAAAGTGGAGTCGCGAGCTGGGGCGGGTCTGGGAAGAGAAGGCGATTGATGGTTGGTTGGGACCAGCAGGGTTTTCCTTATCGGGGTGTGACGCTACGGATCAAAATTTTGCGAGCTTTTGTTTTTGCTGAAAGTGGGATGAGCCTTATTTACTCACCTCTCTGCGCTTTTCTGCCCATCCTTCGTCCCTCACTCCCGACACTCCAATTCCTCACCGAGAGGCAAAAATTACCTCGTTTTCTGTGATTCTGATCGCACAGGCAGCCATTGGATTTTTAACGGCAGCTTCTTTGCCCCATTTTCGGTGATTCACGGCAACTTTGTTTATCCATTCCCCGGCCATTTCCGAGCAATATATAGGGCTATCAACAGCTTTCTGCGTTTTCCAACAACACCAATTGCACACCCGGAGTTTGTAAACATGGTCGAAGTAGACCAGAAAGCCGTTCTCAGTAAGCTTATATTTTCCGTTTCCCCAAACTTACAGTACGGATACCAATTGACATTTCCGAATTGCGTCAGTCGTTATTGACGGTTGGGGCATCCCCTCGGAGAGTTCGCCTCCGGAGGGTGATGCTATTGCCGGTGCGGAAACTCCTTACATGGATTCTTTCAAGGCTCCAGGCTCGAAGACGGCTGAAGGCTACACCGAACTCGAGGCATCTTCGCTTGCTGTTGGGTTACCCGAGGGATTGATGGGGAATAGTGAGGTTGGGCATTTGAACATAGGTGCTGGACGGGTTGTCTGGCAGGATGTAAGGATCATACTTGAGGGCACGACCTTGCTCTTTTCAGTAGCTTTTGTTAGCATATATGAAGGCTGATCTGAGGTTTTGAGGGAGATAGGTAGTTAGGATCGATGTGACCTTGAAGAAAGGGGAGATGAACAAGGTGGAGAATATCCAGAAGTCGTTCCAACGTGCCAAAGAAGGAAACGGTCGTCTGCATCTCCTTGGGCTTATCTCTGACGGTGGTGTGGTAAGTTTCCGGTATCTTTAATGTCGCATGATAATTAATTTTTCGCAAAACAGCACTCCAAGAACCAACACCTCTATGGTCTCCTCGAGGTTGCCAAAGAAATTGGCGTTCCGCATGTCTTCGTCCACTTCTTCGGCGATGGGCGTGATACCGACCCTAAATCCGGTGCGGGGTATATGCAACAACTCATTGACAAGACGAAGGAGCTTGGCATTGGCCAGGTCGCGACGGCTGTGGGCAGATACTATGCTATGGATCGTGATAAGCGTTGGGACAGAGTCGAAATAGCGCTAAAGGGCCTGGTCTGCGGAGAGGGCGAAGACCATACTGACCCTGTGAAGGCAATTCAGGAGAGGTATGGGAAAGGAGAGAACGACGAGTTTTTGAAGCCTATCATATTTGGTGGGTCTGAGACGAGAATCAAAGGTTGGTACACGATGAATTTGCTAGTGCAATGCGAGCAGTTTCATTGACAGGCAATCCTAAATAGATGATGATACGGTATTTTTCTTCAATTACCGCTCTGACCGTGTCCGCGAAATTACCCAGCTTCTCGGCGACGTCGATCGCTCTCCCAAGCCCGACTTTCCATACCCAAAGAATATCCACCTCACAACCATGACCCAATACAAGACAGACTTTCCCTTCCCTATCGCCTTTTCCCCACAGCTGATGGGGAATGTCCTGGCCGAGTGGCTGGGCAAACAGGGGGTAAAACAGTGCCACGTTGCGGAGACAGAGAAATACGCTCATGTGACGTTCTTCTTCAATGGCGGCGTGGAGAAGCAGTTCCCCGGCGAAGAGCGGGAATTGATACCCTCGCCAAAGGTTGCGACCTATGACCTCGACCCAAAGATGAGCTCTGCAGCTGTGGCCGATAGGCTTAACGAAAGAATCAAAGAGGGCAATTTTGAGTTCTTGATGAACAACTTTGCGCCCCCGGATATGGTTGGACACACTGGCGTGTATGAGGCTGCTATTGAGGGCGTGGCCGCGACAGATAAAGCTATTGGTCACGTCTTTGAGACGTGTAAACAGGAGGGCTATGTTCTATTTGTTACAGCAGATCATGGGTAAGCATTCTTTTAGAGAACCCCGCTTAAAGAGGAAGACTGATCGTTTGTGAACTTTCTGTGCTACAGAAATGCAGAGGAAATGCTCAGTGAAGAAGGCACACCAAAAACAGCACATACTACAAATAGAGTGCCGTTTGTCATGGCGAATGCACCCAAGGGCTGGAAACTGAAGAAGGAGGGTGGCGTTCTGGGAGATGTTGCTCCGACGATTCTTGCTGTCATGGGCCTTGAGCAGCCCGAGGAGATGAGCGGGCAGAGCTTACTCATTAAAGGGTGAACTCAAACCTTCGTTGCTAAATGGACTCAGTGGGCTAGAAGTACCATGTGTTAGGGGGTATTGCTATTGCACTTTTCATGGCCTATTAAGCACAACCAACTTGGCCGCCTGTTATATTAGATTATGTGTTCGCAGTCTTTAGAGAATACAAGGCTGTCTTTTACTATGTTCATACTGGTCAACAAATGAGCGTTGTGGTACAACATACATGTATGCATATTGGCTGTTCAGTGTCCAATCATTCATACAGCTCGAAGCGAGGAACCAGATGCATAAATTTCACAACACCAAAATTTTTACCATCGCCAGACCTGAATTATTGGGCGGAGATGGCTCCGTACGACAGTGATTCCTCCGAGGACGAAGTAGAAGGCTATAGAGAAACAAATGTGCTCTTGGGATACGCATCGAAAGAACCTACTGAGGATACCGTGAGCCAGTTGGGAGGGTATCCGGTGAGTAGATCTTTTATTTTTTTTATCATGACCATTTATATCGGAAGAAGAGGGCCCTCAACTCACAGACATCCCACCCGTCAACCTTCCAAATCCCTGACAAACATTCCCCCTTCATTTCCCCGCCCACCTAACTAACTCGCCGCCTCCCAGACATGGCTTGACCCCGCCTCTCCCCCACCAACCGGCCTCGCCCGCTGCAAAACCTGCAACGACCTGATGGTACTCCTCCTCCAACTCAACGGCGACCTACCAGACATCTTTCCGGGCCACGAGCGGAGACTCTATGTATTTGCGTGTCGGAGGAAGGCGTGCAGACGGCGAGAGGGGAGCGTGAGGGCCTTGAGAGGAGTTAGGGTTACTAATGCTGTGGGGGAGGGGGGGGAAGGGAAGGGGAGGGAAGTGGAAGAGGAGAAGAAGGAGAAGGGGCCAGCGCAGTGGCAGGGTGTTGGGGAGACTTTATTCGGAGCTGCAGCGCCTACGGCGCCAGGACCTACGAATCCATTCTCAACACCTACCTCCCCACCCACAAAAAACCCCTTCTCAACATCACCACCGCAACCCGCCCCGCTCCTACCGCTCTCCTCCCTCGCCGCAATCCCACCACCACCAACCACCAACCACCTACCAACCTTCTCCTCAAAACTAACCCTCAACCTCCCCCCCCTGTCACCAGACCCCAAAGACCCCTGGCCACCAACCCCCCAACTCCCTCCCGCATACCCGAAATACTCCCTCGACGCCGACTACGAATCCCTCGACACGACCCCCTCCTCGTACCCCCAAGCGAACCTGCCCCCGATCGACCCCGTCGACGACCCCGACGACGCCCCTAGGACCAAAACCGGCGCCAAAACCAAGGACGACCCCGCCTACGAGTCCCCCCACAACAGCACCTTCCACAACTTCACCACCACCCTCTCCCAGAACCCCCTCCAGGTCCTGCGCTACGATTTCCGTGGCTCCCCGCTCCTCTACTCGAAGACGGACGCCGTGGGCCAGCTTCTACATCCCGCACTCCGTATACCTGGGTGTCCGAGCTGTGGTGGGGAGAGGGTGTTCGAGTGTCAGTTGACGCCTCAGGCCATCGCGGAGCTGGAGGTTGGGGAGGAGGGGTTCGACGGGATGGAGTGGGGGACTGTGATTTTGGGTGTTTGCGGGGGGGATTGTGTTCCTAGGGGTGTGGCGGGGGGGAAGGCGGGGTATTTGGAGGAGTGGGCCGGGGTGCAGTGGGAGGAGGTGGGTGGGAAGGGGTATTAAAGCGGTGGCTTTCATCATTTATAGGCCCCCCTTTCCCTTCCCCGGTATTGAGAGTGAAATACCGCGATTTTCATGGTTGGTGTGGTTTGCATTAGAGGCGGACTTTTAATTCATGATACATGGAACATCTAAACGCCCACCCCACGCTTCCCTTAAAAAAAAAGCCTATTTAACAAGAATTGTAAAAGAAGAGGGTAATATGACGAAGGAAGGCTCCCTCTGTTGTGTGTTCTGCTAAGCCGGCTGCTCGTACGCACGCCTGATCATGCGTGAGAACTCTATTGACGAACCGAATCAGCATCTTAGCTCGCGCTCAAACAGAGCCCAAGGGGATATAAAAATGGGGGAAAAACTCACGGTCAAACTTAACATTCTCTCTAACCACCGTCCCCTTGGCCTCGTTCTCCTTGTTAAGTGGAACCCTCACAACCCCTACCCCTCCCTCCCCAACACCCACCTCCCACCCACAAACCTCCCTAACGAACCTCTCAAACTCCCCCCCCCTAAGACTCAGCCACCCCTCCAACACCCCCCTCTCCACCTCCCGAACCGCCTGCCCAACCATAACCGCAATCCTAACCCTCATCAGTTCCTCAAACCCACTCACGTCAGCCACTAAATCCGCATAGAGATCATCGCTGTCGAGAGTCTGCCAGAACGCGGTATACTGCGCCGCAGAAAGGTGGTTGGAGAGTATAGAAAGCTTCTGCACGGCTTCGGAGAGGGGCGCGTCACCCGCTGGGGGCGAGGAAGCGCTAGTCGTGGGCGAGAGGAGAATATGCGGCGGGAGGAGATGCAAACACAGGGAGAAATCCGGGGACGGAAACACCGTCAGTGACTTCACGAGGATATTTGTGATTGTTTCATCGCGGGTTAGGTGGGGATTGAATTGGTAGCTAATAAGTGCGAATATATCCCACATTAGCCCAAAACCACAAAAGAGAAGGGGAAAAGGAAAGAACTCCAGTGGAATGAACCGGAGCCCTTTTCTTGAGTGCGTGTGTATGCGTGTTGTGTGTATAGTGTCAGATAGAGCTAAAAACTGAAAAATTCCACTTCACCTGAGCCCATACGGACTCATCAGGTAATAGGAAACGTTTCTCAATCATCATGATTCTCGTATGCACAACCTCGAGCCTCATATACCAGAAAACGGAAGAAGAAAAAAACCACCCCCCACACACTCACAGTTTCAACAGCGCTAGGTTCGCATAGCAGTCGTATGTCCTCTCCTCGCACTGCTGGTTCACGTAGTCCTGGAACACCGTCGTGGTCTCGGGGTTATATCTGTCGAGCCCGTTGAGGATGTTCTCGATGTACTCTGGTCGGTCGGGCGCATAGTCGAAGGGTACGCCCATTTTTTTATTTAAATTTAGGGTGGGTTGTGAGGGTTTTTGTGGGTGGTCGTCTGGACGGAGGGTGATGATTGAGAGGTTTGTTCGGGACATTTCTTGAGGCTCTGCAACTCACGTAGCGAAGTAGGGTTAGACCTAAGCCCATTGGATTATTTTAGTTCTTCCAATGAATTGTGTTGTCTTTGCTGCCATGGGATAAACTTCACTAAAATTAAGTATACATGTTTTCCCCACGATCGTTGGGGGGAAGGACTAGCGCAGACGGTCTGCGCCAAAGATTAGTCTGGTCTCGTTTTTGCGTGTTCGAAAAACCTTCGATGTCTTCAGGCGGTTTCTAGCAACTTGAGACTTTCTATCATTTCTGTTGCGATCCTACAAAATCCCCCGTAAAACATAAGAAATTCAATCCTGCAACAAATCGCCACTCCCACATCGAAGATCTCTATAATGATCACTTCCAGAAATATGCTCTTACTGTTTGCTGCGTCTCCGGTGGCATAGAAGCAAGAAGTTGGTTCGCGTCCACCCTAGCCATGGTGAGGAGTTGCTTCGCCGAGGCTACGACTCTCTCGAGAGTTTGCCCTTGCAAAGTCTCCCCTTCCAATGCCTGTACGACATAAGTAAACATCTTTGGCGCCTGATTTATCACTAAGGGATTTTGCCTTCGATTCAGAGTTAGTCTTAGAACCCTCTGGGAAAATACGTCAGCGAGTAGACTTACTGGTCAATGAGTTGAACTAGAAAAGAATATGCGTATGGAGCAGCTTCTTCATCATTGACGACTGGTAATGTATCGAACCAGTGTCCAACGACTTCTGGCACGTTCGCGACTTTGCTAGAGTTGAAATGCAGGATCTTCGCTATCGAAGCACACGCATTCTCGGTTGCATAGACGTGATCATCTTGCCTGGCTTGCGCATGATGCGTCACTCTAAATAATGCGGGAATCGCAGCAGCAACAAACTCCGACCAAGCAGGCCCTCCTTTATGCGCAGCCACGCCGACCCCATAGGCGGCTGCTTGGCGGTTTGCAGGAATATCGTCACCCATCCCAATGACTAGGGGCTCTATGATATGACTATTATAGTTCCAGCTCTGTTCACCGCAAAATTCGAGTACGTCGTCCATAATACAGAGGGCCCATTGCCGCTGGGTAGGGTCGGAACTTGTGATGAAGGCGTCGTAGAAACTAAGAAGCCTTTCCCAGTGGGGCAAGAAGGTGGGACCCTGGTTCTTGAAGATAGTGTGGAAGGCCTTGTTCATATCAGACAGGAGAGTTTGATCGTCCTCAATGGCGAAAAGAGTCTCTTCAGATTCTTCTTCCCCTTCTTCCGTCTCTGTCTTATCCTCCAAACGATCCTTTACACGGTTTTGATAGTCTTCCAGAGCAGACTTGGCAGATTGAATGAAGGCAGCCATGTGGTTACCAGTGAGACATCCTTTTCCAAGGATTTCGACTGATTCGTAGAAGCACTGATACATTTCTGCTAATGTGTCCACGGCTGGTTCAGCACTAAGGACTTCGAGGATCTTGATAACCGTCTTGTCCCAGAGTCCAGCCAATTGCTGCGACCGATCCCCGTGCGCCTTCCGGTATGAGTTCAAAAGCTGTGGCACGCATTTGGCAGAAGCAACACGGACCGGATCGTGAAAGAAAAAGGCCAACCCAGGCAAAGCAACCTTTTCCATAATCTCGAGAACATACGGTTCAAAGGCTGCCTCGAGAACCTGGGCGTACACAACAAGCAGTTCGATAGCCATATTCTTGTCGTCTAGAGTGGTAGTCTTGATGCCGATCATTTTCCCTTTTAGTGGTACCAATTCCCACCCTTCCTCTTGCTCAACTTGCGCAACCTGATCTTCATCTTCTAGGAGCTGAATGTCTGCTTTCGCGCTGGCAAGTTCAAGCAAAGGTGGCATGACGGCTGGCAGGTAAGGCAGGAATTCTGACCCCATTACCCGGGCCATTCTACCCCAGCAGTGCATGAGATACTGCGATTGAGGATCGTCGGCATCAGTGATATTTTCTGGTATGGGTTAGCACCGGCTATATCGGGCGGAGCGTTCAAACATACGTTGTATACTTCCCAAGAGCTGAACCAACTCCAACGCGTCTCGCCCAAGCTTCTCCTTGCCGACAGCTAAAGCTACGATCATTAGTCGATGCGCAAACTATAGTGGAGAAATGGCATTTACCAATGAGTGTTGCACACTCCATAGCCTTTGCCCTTAGTAACCTGAACTCCTTAGATTGCTCCTGTCTCAAGACACTAAATAGCAATGGCATTAAGGTATCATAGTAGCGCCCAAAAGCTGCCTCTGCTGAATCCGCAATTGTAGCGATTGTGGAAAGAGCCTGCTCTTGGACGAATCGCTTTGGGCTTTGCAAAAGTACAAGCAAATGGTTTAGAAGCTCGTCTAGATACGGTTCAAGAATGGACTTCTCAGCCTCTTCACAAAAGTTGACTAGAGCAGCCGCAGCATGTGACTGAACTCTAGGCTCCACGGATTCCAAGACCGGGATGATGTTTGAAAGCACAACCTGGTGGTATTTTTCCTGCATGGTACCAGCGAAATCTGTACTCATCTGGCCTAGAGCATTGCACCCAGCCCATCGGACCCTAGGATGTGGGTCTCGGAGAGCGGGCACAACCAGATCAAGTACTTTGTCGAGTTCCCCAACCATAAGATCTCTGCATCCTTCAGAAATCGCAGAAATTGCCATTAGTGCCGCGTGCCGATCTCTCCATGCAGAAGAAGTCATCATTCGTGGAAGCCAGTTAAATGTCGGGGCGAGGATAGTTTGGCCACCAAGCTTGTTCGCCAAACGGTCCATACATTGTTCGCCGGCGACATGGTTTTGATCACTCTCATCAACTTCATTCTAAGAAAAACGTTAGCCTCCCTATAGCTCCCTTATCAGAACCCTACCGCCGCTTACATCATCCGAATCGTTCCAGTCTGCAGCATCATCATCATCCATTCCAATATCCGTCATCAAACTTAGACATTGAGTCACCATCTCTGTAGTGTATGAGGCATCTTTCCGGCACATTTGGGGCGCATAATCCGCGAAAGTAGCCATTAGTTCTAGGGCAGTCTGCCGAGCATGGTCCGAGAGCTCTTTGTCCTGAACAACGGTAATGCTAAAAGTGACGAGGTTATGGAAAAGATGCCGGAACATCTTTGGGGCTACCTCTGCGAGATCAATTAGAGCGATTAATGCTTTAGTAAGCTGCTCAGAGTCTTGCGCTTCCTTAATTGGCGGTAAGATGCTAAGGATATCAGGTATAAGAGCATAAAACTTCTGTTGATCCTTCTTCGTGATAGACCTAAAGAACGACGCGAAAGCCTCCATGGCCGCCAGTCGTACCTGCCCTGAAAGTTAGGCCATGTTTCTCAATTCAACAACATTGCACACATACAGCTACGTCTTCATCTTTGAAACCCCTTGTAAATGCCGTAAGTACTGTATCCCCATGTTGCTTCTCAATGATGCCTGGTGTTGTTGCAAAAATCCTGAAAGCACCCTCTCTTTGGCCGGAATCAGTCGATTGGCTAGTTTGGAATAGTACCCCGAGCAGCTCAGGCCAACTCTCATCTACTCATTTATTAGCTTACTACCCTACCTATATCAATTCCCTACTATATGGGCAAACACCTACTATAATCTGCGTATTGTCTTGCGACTTCAGCGACCGCGTCACCTATCTTATTCCTTACATGAGGCAATGCCTCCCCGGTCAAACATTCAAGAAGTTTTTGCCTAATAGCAACCTTCTGTGCTTGCTGCAGCGTTACAAACAATTCCTTCGTTTCTCCAGTGGTTGGATCCTTGCGTGTCTTAGTCGCAATACGCCGGAAGAGAACAGCCGCAAAAGATCGGGTCTAGAGTTATATCAACACATGCGAACGCCTAGCCGGCAGGTAGGGGTTGCAAGCAGGCTTAATTACCACGGGATCCTCAGAGCATTGTATCTGCTCTACCAAGGCCATTAGCAGCACGTCGGGTCGAGCCTGGACCCATTCTGTGCTCAGCTGCTCCTCCGCTCGGGAACGAATGTTGTTATCGCTAGCGGTTAAAGCTTGAAGAAGCTGAACTAGAGCCGCATGAATCTCCGCAGGTAAGAGAGACATCTCGCAGGATGGCGCACAGTAATGTGGGATGTAGAAGGAAGTCCGTAGTCGCTATGTCAAGGAATTCGCTGGCGCGACAACACGACTCAACACGCGAAGCAAATCGCCGAACTGATACGAATGTTGCGGGCAAAACCCCGAGGGCTCAAGAAATTTTCCCACAAGAGGGACTGAAGCACGTGGGAGTGTACCCGGCACGGACTGTGTATACGGAGAGAGTGCAGAGTTATGCTTTTGAATGTGGGGTGCTAGTGGGCTGTAAGATGGCTGAAGGAAAACAAATTTCTAGGCTGGATAACTGAGTCACGTGTAATACGAAATGACGATGGAGGCTCAGCTTTGGCCGCAACAGCTTTGGGCGTACAAGAATATTTCAATTGGCCCAGCCCGGCTTGTTACTACGTGGATACATTTTCCAACTAGGGTAATGTGGTTCAACTCGTCACTTGATTGTGACCGTGGGGTCACCTCAACCAATAAACTAATTAGTATAGCGGAATCTAGAATGATACAAGGCCTCCACCATGAAATATAGACAGTTATGATAAAACAACTAGCTCCTGAAGCGGAATCTGAGTAAAGGCGCCGGTAAGGACTTGGGATCGTCTTACGTATACTAACTATAGTAAATATTTCCGAGGCCGGGTTGCCCTCTAACGTGGTCCCTCGCGACTCCCAAAGCGGTAGCACTTAACGATGAGACCGACTCATAGTAAACACTGCTACTATAACTACTGCTAATGCAACGATAGCACCGGGCAATAGCAGCTCATTCGGTACTCCAGGGATAAGCTCTTCTTGTTTAGCTTGGGCTGGTGGAGCAATATTCCGCACTTTCTTGACAGGTCCCTCGTCGCTCTCTTCCTCCCCATCAGAGACTGGCTTCCTTCGTTCCCTCATGGTCGCTGCTGGTTTGGGAAGCACCGGCTGAGGATCCGAAGTGGCCGAGATGGGGGGTTTCTCTGGGTCGTGAACGAAAAGGTCCACTTTTTCCCGACCTCCATGACGAGCGAGCGTGATAGCATCTAGTAGATCTCTATCCGTTGTAATCGAAACCGTATCGCCTTCGTCATCCAGGTAGCTCAAAGCATAACCAGACTTCCCGAGTTTGCCATCGACGAAAGTGGCTTCTCCGCCTACAGATTCAATCTCGCCGCCGAGTTTCTCTGTGACATTTGCGATCACTGCAACAAGCCCTGAAGATGGTATGACTTGCAACCGATGTACCCGCCCACTTGGCGCCTTGAACTTGAATGGGAATGGAGCATCCTCCCGAGGCGAAGAACGCCCCATAACTGCAGAATGAGAGGGGGATCCACCGTGGTGAGATGCTGATTCATGAGGCAGTACGCTACTATCAATCCGTTCGAGGGCATTGCGGCTGAGCTCAGGCGACACGGCAGAACGGTGGGGTGTGTGTGGGTGATGGCTACCCCCTTCCCCAGACATCACAGACTCGGTCTCGTTATCTAGGGAGAGCCAGAATTTGTTCCACGCAGGGCCTTCGCTATCGCCAGTGGACATAGTATTCACCTATCACAAATAAGCAAGTTTAATTCTGCACCTTATACCAGTGTTCAAGCACACACCTGCTCCAACGTTGCGTATGTTAATTTCAGCACATCAACCATTCCAACAATCTCGCCTGCCTCGTTCATGACCGGCAGGTTTAGGTAGTGGCCATCTTTTACCAGTTAGCATGTTTCGGCTAGGATTGAACACGAGCTTACCATGCATCTTTCTCAGAGCAGCTTGAATGCTCATATCCATTGGTGCAAAATCCGGGTGGGGGGTCATAACCCTTACAACACTGCATGTAGCAGGGTCCAGTCCAGGAGCGATAACGCGTAGAACGACATCTTTGCTCGTAAAAATACCAGTGATAGAACCCTGGTCCTGGACAAGGACTGCGGTCGTGTGGTTCTCCTTCATTAGAGCCGCTGCCTCTTTCACAGTTGTCCGAACAGACACGGTAGTGGGAGGGAGACCTGTGAGCACCGATTCCAAAGTAGGTCCGGACATCTTCTGCCTCAAGGCTTCAACGTACTGAATAATCTGTTGTGGTTGACTGGAACCTAACTCCGATTGGACACCCTCCAGCGCGTCGTAAAGTTTTCTTGAAGAGCTGTAGGCGCGTTCCAACTTCTCCATAGCATCGTAGAAACATTTTGTGATGTCAAGTATACCAGAAATATCCTGGTTCTCATCCATCACAGGCAAATGCCTGAATCCTTTCGTAACCATCAAATTCAGTGCCTCTGTTGCACTTGTGTCCGTCCTAGCACACAAAGGGTTTTTTGTCATAATCTCGGCGATCGTGACGTCCCTGGCTTTGATTCCAGCCCCCACAACACGAAAAGCCAGGTCCTTGGCTGTGAAGATACCAGCAATGCGATCATCATCATCAGTAACTAGCACGCAATCCTCACGCTTTGCAGCCATCAATTGGGCTGCTTCCGCTACTGTCGTGTTAGGCTTAATTTGAAGCGCTTGACTGGGTCTAAGGGCGAGGACTGTTCCTGGAGGAGCCTTCCGGGTCTGTCGGGCACGAGCTGCTGTATGCTTCTTCTTGCTCAGGTCAGATTCGATCTTTTTTCTGATTGCCTGTTTCATGACCGTCAATTTGGATTTTCATTGTAACAAGGTACACCAGAAGAACGGGGGCAACTTGGAGGTCTAACCTCATCGCGCTTCGACTGTTTCTGCCGACTCGCACTGAGAGTTGATCCGCCGGCATCACTATGTAAAGCTGAGCTTCCAGCTGTCTCGGATGCAGGCCGTGGGATACCAGATGGGCTGTTATTGAACGCTGGGATTTGTGCCCGACCTTGAGCACGACCTGGCGTACTTCTGAATGTCCCAGTTGCAGACATGACAAACTTAACGCGTAGGTAGGAGATAGGAATTAAGGTGTTTCAGCGATGTGCTTTCGGGACCAAAGCTAGAGGGTTTAGGACTCGAGGATTTGGATTAGGAAAGTCAACACAGAAGTCCTCGGTTCGCCTTCCGGTTCCCTGGTCGATGCAGCAGCGTGAGCAAAGTAAAAATTCCTCCGTTCAATCCCCCGTATGTACCATAATCACTCCGCCAACTTAAGCTTTAACCTAATCATAGAAAATAGATATTCAGCGTATGCGTAAGATTCACTCTGTTAGTCATGTGATGACATTAGGGCTAACCCGGCCCACCGTTTTGGCGAAACGTCACAAGTTTACCTCAACCCAAAGTTCCCGATCAGCTTCAACCTCACGACAACCGATATTTCTGGCTGACTCCAGTACTAAACTCCTTATAATTAACAATCATGGTCAAGAAACGGGCGTCCAAGTATGAAACTTTGCGCATTTACATTTGATATCAACGACTCTAACGGGATATCCCTTAGTGGGCGTAATAAGAAAGGCCGTGGCCACGTCAAGCCAATTCGTTGCTCTAACTGCTCAAGATGTACGCCTAAGGACAAGGCAATCAAGAGATTCACCATTCGTAACATGGTCGAATCCGCCGCTATTCGTAAGTATTAGTTGTCTATAACAACAACAAGATCTGAACATATGAGGAAGCTAAAGGTCACTGACAACAACCACCAATGCGCAGGTGACATATCTGATGCCTCCGTTTTCCCAGAGTACACTGTCCCCAAGATGTACCTGAAGCTGCAATATTGCGTCTCCTGCGCTATCCACGGAAAGATTGTCCGGTACGCTTCTCAAAAATCCTACAATCACCACCTCAGAATTTAAATACCCACTCTGCACCAGACTCCTGTGGCTAACGTCTTCTTAACAATTACAGCGTTCGCTCTCGGGAAGGTCGCCGTAACCGTGCTCCCCCACCAAGAGTCCGATATAACAAGGACGGCAAGAAACTTAACCCCAACCAAGCTGCAGCAAAGACCCCAGCGGCATAGGCAAACTGAAAGAGAACTTCGCTGTTGCTGGAGCATGGTGGCCTAGATCTAGAAAAGGAGTACTGCTGGACACATGGCTTCGAAGATGACGATATGAGGATGCCATTTTCAGAGGCCCATGGTGTTCGCAATCGAGAACCTGCATAGGGATTATAGTTCCGATGTAGCCTTCTCTGCCTGTACAGAATCGAAAGGAAATTGCGGCCCTACATTTCTTCCCTCTGTTTATTCCTAGCTCATACTGCATGTGTGACAACAGCTATGAACGTCATATTTCGAGACATCTTCCAGGCCCAATTGTAGCGTAGAACGAATCCCCACTGCGCCTAGCGTCCTCCTCAGCATTGCACAAACCCCCCATCTAACCTCTTCAGCATGGCCAAGCAGGCTAATGCCAAGGATATCCCTACTTTCCCGCTGCTGATAAGAATACTATAATCTAAGCGCCTACCACCCCTCTCCCGAGACTTACCATGTTGCGTGATGCATATGTTTTGTGTACAAGAGGGCACAACGCAACATGATGAAATTCATTCTTTATCCCGCGAGGTCTAATCCAGTCTTTTTATGGCGGTTATACTTTCCCCATGTGCTTTGCCCATGCTATCCTATCTAGGTAGGCAAGGTAGTTATGGGGTGCGTTGGAACTTGTCACTCGTTATCACAAGAATATATGTGCATACCTATATAGTTGTGTACACAAGGGATGATAATCCATCATTACTACTACGTAGTATAATCGATTTTCATCTGCATTTTACACAAAACCAACTACAACTAATGGGTCTAAACGTACAGGGCATGAAAGCATCGCTACCATAAAGTCATCGAGGGGGATGTCCACGAATATCAAATGAAGGTCATTCTCTTAACGAAGAAAAACTCCATATCCCTACACCAGGAATCACAGCTACTAATAATATATAAAAATGGGGTGAAGACAAAGAAGCTGGTCATCGCACGGCTAATTCAAATGAAACTTTCTATCCCTCACATAGCATAGGGCATAGAGAGGTGTCTGGACCGTAAACAATCAAGCGTACTAATTCAACTCCCTAGAAAGCTCCGCGGATCTTGGCGTAAAGCTCGGTGTCAAGGAAATTATAGTCGTGGTCGAATGAACAGAACGGATGCTGCCGTAACAATGTCTCTGCGGTTGGTCGATCAGACGGATCGCTACGAGTCAAGTTTAGTCAACCTCAGTGTTTTCACGTGTGGGTTTCGAAACTACTTACATTGTGTGACAATCTGCCAGAAATCCGACTGCTTCAGGCGTAATAGTGGCTTGAACATCCTCTGGGATTGGTGGCGCTTGGTTTAGACTCCCGAGCTTATATATGGCACCGATGGGCTCCTCCTTAGACCAGGGTCGTCTCCCAGCAAACATTTCCAAAACCACGCATCCTAGAGACCAGATATCAACCTTGGCGCTGTACCCCTGGCCCTGTGAACGAATGACCTCCGGTGCCATCCAAAACACGGAACCTTGCATAGAATTTGTAATATCATTACCATAGATATTGTCGGTCTTTTTTGATATACCAAAGTCGGATATCTTGCAGGTGCCATCCAGATCCAAGAGAATATTGTCAGCCTTTAGGTCGCGATGTAATATCCCTTCACGGTGGAGATAAGCTAAGCCGTCTAGCGTCTGCCGGGTCAACGACCGGACAACACTCTCTTCGAATTTCCCATGTTTTCTAAGGCAACTGCCTACAGAGCCACCAGAAATGTATTCAAGAAAGATGCTAATAGAGTATTCTTTCCGCTCGCAGCCAAGATATTGCACGATGTTATTATGGTCGAGGTGCTGCATCGTGTCGATCTCTTGATCCAGCGCCGCGACCATCTCCTGTATTCGGTCTTTATCTGCGCCGGCAGCACGGTTCACTTCCACTTGTTTTACAGCTAGAAAGTCCCCAGTGGTAGCGTTCATTCCCAGATAAACACGACCATAGGTTCCCTTGCCGATGAGTTGGCCTTTGAACCATTTGAAGGTTGCTGTGGTGGTGTTAGCCATGACACGCTATTCATAGACGAGGAGCAATGGTAAGATACCTTGCCGTTTAGGAACAGTATTCTTAGGGACACTCTCAACAATTGCTAGATGACTTCCTCTAGTGGGCTTGATCTGCACGATGTTGGCGCCAAACATTTTAGTGCTCTTCCGGCGTACAATATCTCCAGAATTGTCGTTTGTATCCATTACAGTGAATCTCTTCCTATTAGCTTCATGAGCGCCCTTTGCAACTTCACGAATAGACTTCATCCGACCAAGCCCTGAAGAGCGGCCGAGCTTCCTCTGTGCGACACTTTGCACAGAAGTTGGTCTTTTGAGTGTAGATTCGTCGGAGCCAAGAGTATCACAATCTTCCGTTCTCGTCGGCAGGCTAGAGGGCCCTACACCCTTAGTGGAAGGCCCAGCCTTCTCTACTAGCGATAGCGAAGCTGCGTCGAGGGTATTCTTTTCAATAGCTGAGGTAGGAGTGGATGGTGGTGACCCAGGGTGTGCCTCATCCTCGACAGGAATTGGCTGGTCAAGATCCAAGTTAGGGAAGAAGTCGTCGAGGTGGTTGATAAGTGCTTCTGGAGGTGGTCGATTCGCCCATACATCTTCTCTTGCAAACGACTCCCGGCGTAGGAGTCTGCTCATATCCTCCGGAGACTGAGCGGACCACGTTGAAGAGCTTGCAGACGGAGGTATGTATGACTCTATCGGATATCTAGTTTTACCCCAGTCGTCATCGTCATCTTGATCCTTCGTCGGACTCGGTATCGACGGCGCAGTTGTGGCACTAACATTAGGCGATTTGAAAGATACTGAGAGCCCCTTCTTAGACCGCGATCTTGTATTAACAGTAAGTGTGGGTCTTTCTGTCTTGCTGTCAGAATCGTTCGCTCGCTCCCCTTCGGGAGTGGATTCGCGAGCAACGGGTGTTGGTCTGACATCCCTCAGAAGCGGGGCAGCAAACAATCCATCCTCTGAGTCATCGTCCGATTCTTGCTGAGGAGTGCCTGGCGATCTCGCAAAAGTGACTTCATTTCCCGTGAAATCTAAGTCTGGGCCGTAAGATTTGCGGGACGGAGGACTCTCGGTGGTAGGGCTAACAAGGGGAGATGGCCCAAGAGCGCCCGAACGAAGTTTCGGTATTGTTGGGTTCTCAAGAGTCTTGTCTCGAGAAGGCTCATCGATTTCACCTTGGAAGTAGTCAGGAATTTTGAACAACAAAGTGCCCTTACCCCAAGTATAGCCTGGACTACTGGGACTCCCACCTGCTGAGCGAGGGCTGCTCCTGCCCGAATTATTGGCGGAAAAGTCAACTGATGCCATAGCTCTCTGGGGTTTTCCGCCCTGCTCACTTATTGATAGGGGCGCGGGCCGACTGCTTATGGGAATCGGAATGGGTGCGGGCGGGGCACCCGTACCAGCAGTCATCGAACCTGCGCTGGCTAAAGCAGCCCCGATTCCGGCGCTTACAGAAGGTGTATTCGCTACTGCCCTCCGGCGTCCTCGTTCAGACATTTCCTGTCCACCAAGATCGCTGGACTTGATTTTGGGTGAATGCTGGTCCTCATGCGGGCCATTTACCGCCGATCTGAACTTATTCCCTGATTTCTTGCTCAAAGAATTGGCCTTGATCAAAGTATTCGACTCAGCCGGGGGAGGTGGGGGTTTTCTCTGTGGTACCCAAGCATCCTGCTTCTTGTCTTCAAAGGGCGACCCTCGAGGAACATCAAAGTCAATGATGCCTTCTCTCTTGAACCCGTAAACACCGCCAGAATCAACAGGAGATTCTTTCTTTGGCCGCAATTGTTTCTTCTGCTTCCATTCAGCCTCTCGGCTTTGTTCTTCGGTGGTTGAGTCCAAAACCGCTCGTCTCCCATCCTCTCGGAAGGCGAAACTACCAAGCGTCGTGCTATCTCGTAAAGGCTCGCCTGGAGATAAAATATTTAGGCCCTGAGAACGCGAAATTTCGTCCTGAGAGAGTTTTGTATTATCCGCGAGTTCACGCAAAGCGTCCATCGAGGTATCTTCAACTGCCGATAGCCCATCCCTGCCGCTATCTGGACGGTTGCGGGCCTCACGAATAGGAGCATCACCGGCATGGAGAGCGGGAGCTCCCCGCCCAATAGACGAACTCGATCTTCTCCGCCGCGCGGTAAGTCTTGAATAAGTTGTTTCATCTAAAGGTTTAGCTATAGAAGTACTAGCAGTCGTTTGGGCCGGGGGAGATGGCAAAGCCTTCTGTGTATAGGCTATAACTTGCGTGGGCGGCAGTGACACTGCGGATAATCCGGCAGGGCGCACGAAGAACTTTAAACTTGCCTGGGCGTCAGCCTTCGTCCGCCACGACAGAAGAAGCATATTGTCTGAGAGAGGCTCTTCATGCTCAAGCTGGCCAGGCTCTGTCAGGTAAATGTAAGCATAGTCTGAATCTGTAACCCCCAAGCCTTGGCAAAGCGCATTTCGGATGGCAAGAGCGGATTCGCACTCTGTGATATCGATCAACCTATAGTTTAGTCCATCCACTGTGCCAAATACATATCTCCTAGTTGAATGTCGAGTTAAAGTCCTCCCACGACCGCCAGCTTGCGATGCCCTATCGTGCTCCGACAAAGCTGATGTAGGGGACGGTCGGTCGAGGGATGTATCACTAGCGTTTGTTTTTAGGCCGATGAAGGGCATACTGCTGTTTGATAGATAAGAAAGCGCCCCCTGTCTAAAGCTGATGGGGCTTGTGGGCGATTCGAGGTTATGATCCTCCGGTGATGGATGGGCTCCGCTGCTATCCTCCCTTTTGGGCTTTCTTTTGAATTTCCCTAGGAAGCTTTTGCTGTAATCCTTCTGGTTTGACCCGCTCTCAGAGCCGCCGTGGCGTCCCGTCGATTCAATCATGCTAGGGCGCACCCCATCTTGCCCATTCCTACGAAGGTCATCGGGTCCGCCCACGCTACTAGGGTCGGTGGCGCCATCTGTGCCACCACTCAACGCATGGCTAGCTCCTTGGGGAAGACCTGAGCCATAGATTGGGAGAGTGGAACCCGCAGAATCCGTACTACCAGTTTTATAATGGGCAAACTTATGGCTCCGTGGGGAAGTTGGAAGGTTGTTAGTGCCGCCCGTAGATGAAGTGGGAGTAATAAAGCTAGGACCCGGGCTACCGCTTTGAGGGCTTCCTTCAGCGCCCGACCGGTCGCCCTGAAAGCCTGGGCCGCTGAAATTTCTCCCTACGCTTACATCGATTGATGGATTGGGGCTATGCTTTTTCGGACCCGAAGCGGAATCTCCTATGCCATTTAAGATACTCCTGGAAAACCCGGTGCGGTTTTGTACATATCCTAACTCCGAGATATTGGGTTCGCTCATGCTGGCGGGAGCATTAACAAAGACAGGCAAGGCGCCACCCCGGCCCGAAAACCTTCGATGGCTAAGGCCAGGTCCCCGAAAACTCGCCGGTAGTTGCTTGCCGGGGCTGTCATCCCCGCCTCCTGCAGTACTGGGCGTTGACACCTGATACTCTTGTCGATTGAGGCCTGATGAGTCGTCCAGCCCAGCTCCATTACTAGATGGCTGTACTTGGTCTGGATCCCGTCGACTTGGTCCAAGCCTTGCGCTTCCCGCGCTTCCATTTTCGATTAACCTTCGGATTAACTTCCTCATCCTTTTCCCTTCGTCTCTCTCCCGTGTCGGATTCCATACAGTTCCACTCCTAGCACACTCTGCCGCCAATCGTGGAAAGACCACTCGGTGCATCGCACCAAGACTTAGGCCCAAGAAATCCGATCCCTGAATTTTCAAGAATCGGAATGTTTCTTGCCAGTCGCTCGAGAACTTGTTAGCATCAAGCCAGATAAGTACACGTTCAAGCGTCCACGAGCTAGATGCATCTTGCGGGGAGATCGGAGTGTTCGATGTATTACTACCAGAACGGTTATGGGTACTATTAGTTGCTGTAGACATAACTGAGTTGGAGCTGGCGAGGTGATATTGAGGGTTGTTCAATGTAGCAGTGGGTGGACCGGGCGATATATTCTCTTGCCCTTCTCGCCACGAGTAAATCATATGATGGTGCCTCGTGAGTGGGGTCTGCGGCCCGCCTTGACCGCCTCCACCGCCTGAACGAAGTAGATCATTTGCATCATCCATAGGGGTCGTATGGGCGGTGTCAGAAGTGAGGCGGGAACTACCTGATCCTCTCGACGTTTCTGTGACGGCTGAAAATTCAGCACTGTCTCCTCGATTAAAACTTTGTTGCTGACTCTGTTGAGGGTGCAAAGGCGGGATGCCGACACCTGGGCCGAATGATTGCTCGCGAGGGATATAAGTGGCAGAAGTCAACGGTTGCAACTCAGGAGCTGGTGGGGGTGCAGGAATTGATAATGGAGGAGGTTGGAGGTGGGCATGGTAGGTCGCATTTGGGTTATATTGGATATGCTGGTTCGATCCTAGCGGAGGGGGAGGGGGAGGGGGAAAGGTTCCTAAGATAGTAGGCCTCTCTCTATCATGCGGCCGCCCCCAACTTGACTGCCAGCTAGCCGACATTCCATGCGCACTACCAGGTGGAGGCCCTGGGGGTGGAGGAGGGACACTTGGGTGTGACGAGCCTGGTGGAGGTCTTGGGGGAGGTGGTGGTATTGCAATCATGTGCGACTGCGCCGGTGGAGACATTGGCGGTGGGGGAGGCAGAACAGGAACATATGTCCGTGAGCCATCCAATACCTGGCCCGCGGGGGTGTGCCTTTGGCCACCCGGTTGGTAGGTGGTATGCATTTGGATTCCGGGACGAGCGTTCGATCTGAAATTGCCCTGTTGAGATACGGCAGGCTCCGCCGCAGTGTGAGCCCTTGGTCTTGATAGTTGTGATTGCGATTGGTTGAATGGAGAACCTGCACCATACGCTGGCGTCAACAGAGAAGACGACGAGTTATTGGAACTCGTATAAGCAGGTACTTCGTTCTGTATCAGGTTTTCGCCCAGAGGAGAATTTTGCGAGAAATTTGACGGGGAGGGTGTATTTCTGTTTATATCGGAACCGTTTGACCGCGCAGAGGAAGATCGGTGACGAGACGCGGGCATAGTGAGACGGGCCTCACTACCTATGGCACAGTCCCAATCGTCTTGTTATTAGACACCCTTGTGACGCACACAATATCGTCAGGTGTCCGCTCGCTTGTGCGTTGTCGACTTCGTATATTCTCCACCAAAGGCTCATGCATTCCGAGCCGCAGTTCACCCCACAGGCCACCAAGCTACCAATATGCGATGCTGGTGTCGGGCAATGAGCCTGCACAAATCTTCCCAATACTTCACACCTATGGCTTCACCCGCACGACTATACTACCAGTGCGTTTCGCCTGGGAACTCAGCACGCCCTAGCAGCTCCAGCACCTAAGCAAGAGGGAAAATAGATATACGGGGAGTGATCCACGGGGGAAAGAGCAGGGGATTCGAGCGTAGAGCAAGCCCTTGTAGTCGAGTAAGTTAGCGTAAAACGATCACGAAAGCGACGTACCAAACAACATAAGATGAAAGAACGATAAATCGCACTCTTGCCTCAATAAGGCCACGGCTCGAGAGGCTAGACTAGATCATCTCGCAATCCAACGGTGAAAAATGCTATCAGAGCTCAAGAATGCCCACGAAAAAAACAATACGTAAATGGCGGAAGGGCTTCGTTTAGGCACTCACAAGGTATAAGCAGTCCAAGATATCGAGAAATCGTATCCCTAATAAAGACCCATCACGACAAACCGATCCGATATCAGGCGATTTAAGATGGTGGGAAGGTAGAGTCAATGTCGATGTGCAGCACCTGAACTGCACGCTCGTGCCAAGACAAATAAATCGTCAAGCGATGTGTGACTTAGACACTGTCGTCCCTACTCAAACTCAACATCACCGGTCATTCATTCGTATATTCCGATGATCCACTCTGTACATTGTTGATCTCATAGCTTTCCCCCTGGTGAGGTTTTAGAGAGGCTGAGGCCAATGATATCAAATATATATCTAGCGCGGCGTTGCGGCGTGCGGCGATTCAGGCAGGCCCAGGCTCGAATACGCGAACAGCGCGGACAACACACAGCCTACCGGAGACTTTCCATCCGTGATGGGTCCTTCTCATCATGATGTATCTTACAAGATTCTATTCGCCGAAAAAGCGAGCATTAAGGAAATTAGTTAAAAAAAGGTCCCTAGTGGCACCTAGCCGCTCTATGCAGAAATGCTGTCTCTCTATTCAGGGCATACGGCGTACTCTGTCGATTTCTGGGGAGGAAGTCTACGGCCAGCTGCGGGCAGGCTGAAATTACGAACCTGAATGAAATTGAAGCTTCTTAATGCTGCATAGGCTAAGGCCTCGGCTCCCCAAAGTGACCTAAACATCCCTGAGATCGCCTGGATCAGTGGATTTAATCGTTGTCCCGGTAACCTTGGGCATCCTTGAACCCCAGCCCGGGTGCTCGACAATCACAGGTGGAGAGCACCCATCCTAGGTGTCCATCAGATCTGCCGATTACGCCATCTTTGGCCGTAAAATGGCAAACAGCCAGGCTGGCTAACCCGGCTCCAGTCAGCCAAGTACGGTACAAATATATGTAGTAGACCAAACGATAAACTGCAGTGGAGTTTGTTCTCGATGATCGAAGCGCGGCAAGCGAGATGTCTTAGCGGACCGACGCTAGGCTTTCTTCCGAAGCCCGGACCGTCATAACGTCATAACGACTCGTAGACTCTTATGGTCGCTATACGCAGTAGAACTTATTGGAGGGGGCGATTTATTCGGTGTCTGCCGGATAAAACAACCAAAATGTAAAACAATTGCCCACCCTCTCATCAACTCCCTCAACGGTGTCTAATCTCCTACCACAACACATGGAGTCCCACGGTGACATCAGAACCTCCGCTCTCAAAAATCCAGTGGACCTTGCGGAATACTTATTCCGCCGGATACATGAGCTTGGAGTCCGCGGCGTCCATGGGGTACCTGGGGACTATAACTTAGTCGCGCTGGACTACATCCCAAAGGTAGGGCTCAATTGGGTTGGAAATTGCAATGAATTGAACGCCGGTAAGCCATTGTTTATATATTATGTTTTTCGATTTATCTTTTTGTATATGCTCTATCTCCTAGTTCCGATTTTCTTTACTGTAACGACTTTGTATTTTTTTTTTTATTCTTAGTGTTACATATTTCCCGGAATACTGACGTTGAATCTTAATCCATAGGGTACGCTGCAGATGGCTATGCTCGTGTAAAGGGTGTTGGAGCAATAGTCACGACTTTTGGGGTGGGCGAACTATCGATCGTAAATGCCCAGGCAGGTGCATACTCTGAGTTTGTCCCTGTTATCCACATCGTTGGGACCCCATCGACGATTTCCCAGAGGGATGGCATGCTATTGCACCATACCCTAGGCAACGGTATGTCTCTCACATATTGTACGACTTACTGATGCTAGGAGGGTCTGCTAATACCACCACACTGCAGGTGATTTCAATGTCTTCGCGAATATGTTCAGTCAGATATCCGTGGCTGTCGCTAGGCTGAACGACCCATACGAGGCAGCAGCACAGGTCGATTATGTTCTGCAGCAGTGTATGATAAAGGGCCGGCCAGTCTACATCACACTGCCGACTGATATGGTCCAGAAGAAAGTGGAAGGTGAGAGGCTGAAGACGCCAATCGACGTTAGGATCCCGAAAAATAACCCTGATGTTGAGGATTATGTGGTCGGCGTGATCTTGAAATACCTTCACGCAGCCAAGAATCCCACGATCCTGGTTGACGCTTGTGCGATAAGACATGGAGTAGGTATAACCCTGCTAAACCCAAAGCCCATCTAGTGCTAATTCCGATGCTTTGTTACTCTGTAGGTTCTCGATGAAGTCCACGAACTCGTGGAGAAGACTAAGCTTCCAACGTTTGTTGCGCCAATGGGCAAAGGAGCAGTCGACGAGACTCTCCCTAACTATGGCGGGGTATATGTGAGAACATCCGCTTGCTAATGCGGCTTCTATACCTCAAAATCTACTTACCGTGACTGACACACGCCAAATGCTCTGGTAAAGCATTGCAGGTCGGAGATGCATCGCTACAGGGTATAAAAGAGGCTGTTGAGAGCTCTGACCTTGTCCTCAGTATTGGTGCTATCAAGAGCGACTTCAACACTTCTGGCTTCAGCTATCAAATCAGTCAACTCTCAACGATAGACTTCCATAGCACATTCATCAAAGTCAAATACTCAGAATACCCTGGTATCCACATGAAAGGGGTTCTCCGTAAGGTCGTAAGTTGCATAGATCTCGGCAAGATAAATGTACAGCCTACGCCACCGGTATCGAATACAATTCCTGAGGCCGAAAGAACATCTAGGGACCAGACGATCACACAAGCTTGGCTCTGGCCTCGCCTTGGACAATGGCTTGAGGCCGACGACGTTGGTGAGTTCGTGCTCTCCAGAAAAGCAAAACGACCAAAACTGACCTGCGGACTATTAGTTATAACTGAGACGGGTACTTCAAGTTTTGGTATCTGGGATACTAGGTGTGAACCACTCCGCACTTAGCCAAGCCGTGGATAAGCCCTGACGTCTTGCATTGTAGATTTCCCAAAAATGTCATTGCCATAAGTCAGGTGTTATGGGGAAGTATTGGATATACCGTTGGCGCAGCGCAAGGCGCAGCGCTCGCGGCAAAGGAGCTTGGGAATAGACGGGTGATTTTATTCATAGGCGATGGCAGCTTCCAGCTAACATGCCAGGAAGTCAGCACGATGATCCGCCACGGATTAAAACCAGTCATGTATGTTTTCACCAACTCCATTTCCGACAGCTGCCGAAAGGTATTTTCTATAGGATTAAGGCTCACACATCCATTTCCCTACCACAACAAGATTCGTCCTTTGCAATGATGGGTACACCATTGAGCGTCTCATCCACGGCATGAACGCTAGCTACAACGACATCCAGCCCTGGCACTACAAAGATCTCATCCCGGCGTTCGGCGGGTCCCCTGCAAACTCCAAGACCTTCCAGATCCGTACCAGGAATGAACTTGATAACCTGCTGGGCGACAAGGAATTTTCAGCTGCGAAATATCTTCAGGTGTGTAGTCCAACGCCAATACCCCATGCCCATTCTGCTCTCCCGTCGTCCTCCTTCCCAGGAATCTGAGGCTGATATATGACGGGATGTTGGCACCTAGTTTGTGGAACTCTATACCCCAAAGAGGGACGCTCCGGCGGCGCTTAAGCTTGTGGCAGAGAGGGCGGCAGAGACAAATGAGAAAGTGGAGTAAAGTAGAGGGTGTGAGGAATGGCTAGTGAGGCTTTTCCCCGCTTAATTTTTATTTTAGGGATATTTAGGAGGGGGATGGAGAAACACTTGCTTTAAGGAAATGAAATCCAGTTTCAAATCTCAAGTTAAATGCTAGGTATCCGAAACCCCATCCGACTCCTAAACTCAGACCCTCCGGCCCCTAACGTCTCGGCATCCCCGCCTCCCTCCTCGCATCTCGTTCTGCCTCCCTCCTCGCATCCTCCCTCAATAGTGGCCGCCCTCTCATCCTCCTCAACCCCCCCGGCCGGTTTAACTCCCCAAAGTCCACAATCATCTGATATTGCAACCTCCACCCCAGGGCCATATCCAAGCCCAAACCCTCCCCTGCACCACCACCAGCCACATCCCCATCCCCATTCCCATTCACACTCTCTCCACCATAGTCCTCTTCTTCCTCGGCACCCCTCCTATAGTCCTCGGAGATATCCCAGAGACGTTCGTGCACCCAGACTACGGTTAAGGGTGGGAAAAACACACATCGGTACATGTAGTTCATGCGGCCGGTTAGGGAGCCAAGGCGCCAGCCAGCAGAGTAGAGGGAGAGAAGGATGGGGTCGTGGATAGAGGGGCTGTAGGAGGGTGGGGTGGCATGGGGGGTTGGGGCTGTAGCGGGCATTGTTCGTCCTCCACTCTTATCTCAAGATGTGTTTTCAGGTAAAACCCCTCTACACGCTATACGTTTGTCTAGTAGATGCCCGGTACTATGCCGCGCTGCGCTTAAAGAAGGGAGATATAGAGCATGGGATAGTGTTTAATGGGGTTTTTATAAAAGCACAATGATTAGAGAAAGTGAATATAAGGGGACAGCCGAGAATGAAAAAAGAAGTCGGGGAGGGTGTGAATACACAGGGAAGCTAGAGGCTGTGGTCTCAAATGCACGCCATTAGTAGTCGGTAGGTAGCTAGAATAAAGGGGAAGGGAAAAAGATGGTCGTGAATAGACAACGGAACGGGGAAGAGTTCTCAAAATGAGACGCAATCATACACACACCTACGAAGAAGCGCCAAAAATCAGGGAGGAAACTTGAGGAATTACGACTGAAGAGCCAGTATCGCACACACAACTCAGATAGAAGGGACTTAGGCCTCTAGAGGAAATACCTCCTACAAGGGGATTCGGACCCCCTAGCATTCAATCGAGCGTGGGAAAAAAGGGGCTAAGAGGTGGATCTCCAGCGCTGCACTCTGCTGTTCCAAATCCGAGGGAGTTTACCTTAGCGCATGTCTTACAACCTGTGGTATGAGAATTTCTCATAGCTGTCTGTGTAAAAAGGAGGGTTGGTTTTCAACACCAACTCCTATTTTCTAGCGCTCATGGAAGAAGAGAAATGGAACCGAGGTAACGCCTTGCCTCCTAGCGCTGGGGCTGGGTAGCTGCCGCATCGGGGGCATATTAGTGATTGATTTGATGTTTATGGATACATGGGGGTCCTGTGAGTATTGCTAGTGGGTTTAGGGGCCGCGGCGTTTCTTGTCTGTTCACGGGTCGCGTTAACAGTTGTTGAGAATTTCGGGATGTCTAGGGCGTTGGTAGGTCTCGATTTGCATATATACGCAATAGCTACGATGCTGCCTGCCGTATCTGGAATGGAAGCCCAGAACGTCACTCCGGGGCGATCACCGTTAGCTACTGCCATGACTGGTGGCTTGAGACGAACGATTAGGAGAAATAACACAGTGTGTTTCTATCTAGTCAACTACCGTGAATGTCCTATCCTCACAATCTAGAGCGATACCGCCCGAACAGAATGACACCAACAGCCGAACCCGCCTACAAAAGGTCCGCCAACACAACTAACCCCCGAAAGCATATAGTCTATAGCCTAGGGCTTGGGGATATGGATCGTCTTGCTAACCATCAAACATCCACTCAAAACAAACAGGCCTACAATCGGATGAAACTCGTACATCGTGCCCTTGGCCAGCAGGCCGCCGGGGATTTCGTCAAGAATCCAACCCTTGTGGACCCAATAAGCCATTGCAGCCGCAATGGATAGCGTCGTGGGGATTGGTGTGCCTTCAAAATAATGCGCCTTTCCGGTATTATCCTTGGGAACGTTGGCAACTGTAACGTTGAAACGTGCTAGTCGCGTAAGGCCAGCGAGGACGAAAAAGGATAGGAGGATATGGTCGACCGGCGTGCGCAAACCAATTGCAAATGCAGCCGCGGCGGGGGATACCCCAAAGGAAATCTGCGTGTAGGATGGCTGTAAGCCTCTCCCTCTCCCAGTAATGTAAGGGTCTCTGTGGTCATACCAGGTCTGCCAGAGAGTCCAGCTCTTGACCCATAAGGGATGATTTCTTCCGCCATCTGGCCACCTTGCCATCCATGAAATCAAAAAAGAGCCCAAATGGCATCAGAGTTAGAGCAGCCCATAGATTTGCGGTGTTTTCGGGACTATCAAGACAGTAGCGCATAGACGAGAAGACGGACATAATGCCACAAAAGCCTAAGCCATCGATATATTAGTAACAAAACACGCTTTTGGGCATGCTGCGCAACTCACCATTTAGTTCAGTGATCAAGTCCGCTACGTGTAATGCTCTGTATATGAGATAAGTATGGCGAATTGTGTATGGGTCGAGCGGACATCGGACTTAATCAGGGAAAAGTGACCAGTATCTGATGAGAGCAGCAGCTTTTGGTCCTGTTGAGCTGTTCCAAAAACTGTCAATGGGCTGGGCATCTTGGTGGACATTTTCCCAGAGGCCGGTGGACCTACCGCCATCTGCCACGGCTGGTGGATGCTCCCTCTCTTCCCCATTGGGGATGCCTGTTCTTCGCGACATGCTCGGTGATGGAGGGGGATTAAATCTGTTCTTTGCCTGAGCGGGAATAAGAGTGTTGAGAGAGGTGAGGATGATGATGGTTAGGATGAGATAACTCTAGGGTCGATGAAGGTGCGACTGTTTATTCTAGTTTTGGAGGCGAAGCTTTGACTTTGTAAGGACGTCATCCGACCAACGCATCCTTGCTTATTATCGAAGGACCTGCCAGTATTGGCTCGGGCATTTGATTGTACTACGGTGCAGTAACCTTGACCAAGCAATATCTCGGAGAATTTGGTTTCCCATGTCGTCGTGTATGCACTGTATTTTCGCGCTTATTTTACACAAAAATAATAGACCCTAACAAACGCCTTCATATAAATCAAGGGACATCCTGTTGACCCCAAGGGGAGCTCAGTAACTTCCCCCTCGTCCTCCCCGGCTAAATCCACTGCCTCCGCCTCTAGAGAATCCACCCCGCCCTCTAGGAGCACCTCTCCCTGCACCGAACCCTCCTCTGCCACCACCATTTCCACGTGAAAACCCACCTCCACGCCCTCCCCTGGGAGCGCCTCTGGCTGCACCTCTACCCCCACGCATAGGACCTCCTCTCGCACCCCTAGACGCCCCGCCGGCCCGTTTTGGTTTTGATTGGCCTACGTCAGATGTTAATATATGCGTTTGTGGAATTCGTGAAGGTTACCAGTAAACGAACCCGGAGGTGGCTTCGGCTTCGGCAGGAATCTGGAATATCCATCAGTAAAAATTTCACGTCATAGGCGGGGGCGACAAACTTTTCTAGTGGTAATAGCTTATCTCCTCCTATATAGAATTTGTCCCCAGATTTGAAAGAAGTAGCTACAATTCCTTCTTGTGGTTTTATGGTGAAATAAACCTGATTTATAGGCCCTAGGATCTCATCAACTTTGCCAATGGCAGTCTGCAAATATTAGAAACGAATAGGTAAAAGCGGTAGGTATTCTGCATTTCAGACCTTGTTCTCGAGATATATTGGTGCATTGAAGTAAGGGATTTTGGTGTTTATGGACTCGCAGACTATCTCTCCCTCGCAAGCATGGAGGAACGATCCCATCTCTGTGCTATAGTTAATTAAGCGCAAACACAAATAGCAGATGCGGTGGTACTTACCAAATACTGAGTCTGGGGGTCCATAAGATTGTTGAAAGCCACCACGCGCACCTAGTGAGTTCTCGTTAACATGATATCTCCGCAACATGTCGTAACTGCAGCACATACCTCCACGACCCCTGAAACCACCACTAGAGCCACCGCCAAAGCCCCCACCACCACGGCCTCTAGAATTGCCTCGGAACGACATGTTGTGTTGGTGGCCAGAGAATGCCTTTGGCGATGATACTAGAGCTCGCTTTTTGTGCGGAAAAAGTTGCGGCTCGTAACACTAGGTTGTGTCTGAATAATACTGCTGTGCGCGTACTTTTGAAACCGGACATGGGTGTGGCCTAAACCCCACCAACACAGATCCCCTCGAAAGTCGGTGTAAACTCATCGAATGAGTCAACCCTGTGGGGGAATTCACTAGAAAGGCTCTAATCGATATCAAAGAACTATTTGGCCACGGTTCGACTGGCAATTGACAATATGGACCCAGTCAATGCCGTTGCTGATGGTGTGAAAAATGCCACCTTAGGCGGAAGCTCTAAACAGCAACAGCATGGCCAAAAGAAAGACAAAAAGGAAAAGAAAAAGGGAGGCGACGCTGGGGGGGACGGCCGGCCGCTCGAGGTTATTTCCTTCCAGGTTTCATCCTTTTCTCCTTGAGTAGGGACTAACTTGTCGCGCGAGCAGCTTGAACCGCAGCCTGAGTTTCTGCAGCATCGTATAAAGCTCTTTGAAAAGCTTAAAGCCGAGTACAACGAAGATATCAGCAGTACGCCCATCACACTCTAGATATCTAAGAGCCACCCTATATACATAAACTAACGAGTGTAGAGAAACCTCGCATTAAGATCAATATCACTCTAGGGGACAACCGTGTGGAAGTCGGAACGGCTTGGGAAACAACACCAGCTTCCATCGCCCGACAGATATCCAAATCGCTTTCTGAACGAGTAGTGATTTCGAAGGTTGATGGTCAACTTTGGGATCTTGAGAGGCCTTTAGAGAGTAGCTGTAAACTTGAATTGCTAGACTTCGAGAACCCCGAAGGTCGGTCGAATAACCTCCAATATTTGAGCCGTATTTAACACACGAATAACAGGCAAGAGAGTGTTCTGGCATTCGAGTGCTCACATACTGGGTGAAGCGGCAGAGAGGAGGTTTGGGTGCCATTTGTGCATTGGACCACCGACTGATGATGGTTTCTTCTACGAGATGGGACTGCCTGATGGGTGCGTTAGGCCCAAAACCCGTGCGGTCATGCAATATACTAACGATATTGCTAGAGGCGTTGTGCAACAATCCGACTGGAAGCCCCTTGAGACTATCGCCGGCAAAGCAATCAAGGAAAAGCAGCCTTTCGAACGATTGGTTGTTTCGAAACCAAACCTCCTTGAAATGTTCAAACACAATAAGTATAAGCAACATATCATCGGATCGAAAATACCAGATGGTACAAGCACTACAGTTTATCGCTGTGGGCCCCTCATCGACTTATGTGTGGGACCTCACGTGCCGAACACAGGGAGGATAAAGACCTTTGAAATCATGAAGGTATATCTTCTTCCTAAATTGTCTCCATAGAGCATGCTAATGGGTCATTAGAACTCAGCGTCGTACTTCCTTGGAGATTCCGCAAATGATTCATTGCAGCGCATCTATGGTGTCTCCTTTCCTGATAAGAAGCAGATGGACGAGTACAAGATGTATCTTGAGGAAGCCGCGAAACGTGATCATCGCAAAATCGGTAAAGAGCAAGAACTCTTCTTTTTCCATGAACTGTCCCCTGGATCCTGTTTCTTTCTCCCACATGGCACTCGCATCTATAATACTTTGCTAGCGTTCTTGCGATCCGAGTACTGGAAACGCAACTACGAAGAGGTTATCACCCCAAACATGTATAATGCGAAACTCTGGGAGACTTCCGGCCACTGGGCAAATTACAAGGAGAATATGTTCACTTTTGAAGTCGAAAAGGACCAGTTCGGACTAAAGCCCATGAACTGTCCAGGTCATTGCTTGTTGTTCAAGCATAGGGAGAGAAGCTACAGGGAACTGCCGTGGCGAGTGGCAGACTTTGGTGTTCTTCATAGGAATGAATTTTCAGGTGCTCTCACCGGGCTGACGAGAGTGAGAAGATTTCAGCAAGACGATACTCATATCTTCTGCACACAAGAACAGGTGAGACTGAGAAGCCCGGCTACTTCGCCCCAGTGTGAATTCACTGATTCCGGCAATAGATTGGCCAGGAAATAGCAGGGCTTTTTGACTTCCTCAGTGTTGTCTATGGCACCTTCGGGTTCTCCTTTAAGCTTAAGCTGTCCACCCGGCCTGAAAAGTACCTTGGCGACATCAAGACATGGGATATTGCGGAAGAAAAGTTACAGGGCGCCCTAGATGCATTCACAGCAAGCGGTGGCTCCAAATGGGAGTTAAACCCGGGTGATGGCGCGTTCTATGGACCAAAGATTGATATCACCATCTCTGATGCCCTTCGCCGAGAGCACCAGTGTGCAACCATCCAATTAGACTTTCAGCTTCCACAGCGTTTCGGTCTAGAGTACATGACGGCAGAAGGCTCAGCCAAACCTAAAGCTGAGAACGCAGATCCACAAGAACTACCTACCGGATACGCGCGCCCGGTGATGATCCACCGTGCAATTTACGGCAGCCTGGAGAGATTCATAGCTATTCTAACTGAGCATTTTGCAGGGAAATGGCCATTCTGGCTGAGCCCTCGACAAATTCTGGTAATCCCCGTCATGCCCACCGTAAACGACTACGTGCTAGAGGTGCAGAAAATCTTCAGGGAGAAGGATATGTATGTCGACGTCGACGTCAGTGGGAACACGCTGCAGAAGAAGATTCGGACTGGGCAGCTTCAGCAATACAACTTCATCTTTGGTATGTATTTGACGCTCCAGGTGGGCTACGGTTTGCTGACATAACCTCTTCAGTTGTTGGGGCTCAAGAAAAAGATTCCCGTACGGTCAACATCCGGAATCGCGACGATCAGACTACGCAAGCAAAAGGAGACTTGATCCCGTTAGACGAAGCAATTGCTAAACTCTCGAAGTTAAGGGATGGAAGAGGGATCGTGAACGTCATTTAGATCCTCGTTCCGAGAAGAAAAAAGTAGTTCGTTTTATCTGACGCTAGACGTATGTTGCTCATGTTAGCAGCATCCCTGTAGACCGGTGATCAATTCCTCTTTGTTGAGACGCGGTGGGACTATGAGTTGATATTTAATGACTTGGAGATAAGCAATTGATTATGACCCTTCTGGTTTGCATCTATGAGCTAAGAGTTTGGTGTCCAATAACTCCCAAAGGGACAATAAGATGGGGTGTATTGCCAATTTGGCCAACCCGGAAGTTGGAATGGCACAAATCGTCTTTGGGACTGTAAACCGGTACTAGCCTCGGGGTGGGGCGTGAAGTAAGGGCAAAAAGCTTCATGTATTCGAATCTCAACTTTTGCTCAATTGCTCCCGAGTTTAACTACCTGGACCCGTTATGATTGAACATGAAAAACGAAATTAAAGAGAAAAGAAAAATGCAGTTAATCTGAGGAAAATTCGGGGACAAGTCTTCTCTCCGCATCACATTTGCAGCTCTGTATCCAACAAAGCCAAAGGTGCATACGTAAAAACATGTCGCGAGACTAAACGGAAAGCTCTCTAAAAATGGGTGGTAGTTCGGTCCGTTTGGAATGAGAGAGTGATGGTTAGGCACTCGCTTTAGGGTATGTTCTGTCGGCTATATCGGTTGGAAAGGGGGAATATGAGGTCGTTGAAGTTCTTGAGGATAGAGGTAGCTGCATTGTCGAGCAGGGGAGTGATTGATATACATGTCGTGAAGCGCGGTCATAAGAGGGGATGTGTGATGCAAGGCGTGAAAACAGACGAAGTGACAAGGAACAGCAAAGAGCAGTTGTGAGGATATGCGAAGAGGGAAAGAGTCCGCTTCCCGCTTTGCAGTGGAGTTTAGACTTCGTTCCTCGTCATAACGTTACACCGATATGGAACAGCCCGAGACGCGAGGATAGCCAAGGAGTCCTTCCATATCGAAACAAAGCAGGAGTTTCCAAATTCCAAGAGAAACCGCCGAAGAAAAAATAAAACCCGATGGACGTAGGAGATGCTGTAGAGTTTAGGGCGAGCTATTGTGAGCAGTGTAATCAGCTGCCATCAGGGTTGGTGACCTATGTCAAGGATCGTCAGCAATCTCCTGCCTATATTTCATCCAGATAACTAGTACCTTAAGAATTCTCCGAGAATAGTCCTGGTTGTCGGCGATACTCCCATCACTCATCCTCCGCTGCATCATCACCGAAGGTTCTAGGCGAGAATCGGAGATGGACGACGTGCTCCCTGGCTTCGCAATAAAGGAGTTAATTGTTGCATTGCGTCGGTACTCCTCCTCTAATGCTCTCCGCTTTCGAGCCCTCAAATAAAACCATGCCCCGCCGACAATCGCCCCGACTACAATTATACCGACGACGACGCCCGCGGCGATGCCGGCTTTAGATCCTCCGCTAGCCTTGCCCGACCCAGATCCACCGGGTGCAGTTACAACGACAGTTGAGCCTACGAGTCCTATTAGTATTAGATATAAATCAAATTATCATTCCACTAACCTCCAACAGTGACAACAGATGGTCCAGCGCTTTTAGAACCCGATGGAGCTGCTGACGAGCTAGAGGAAGAGTCCACACTATCGACGTTTGCCTGTGTTCCGGTAAGAAAGACCGACCAATAGTCACTTCCACCGCCTGTAGATGGAAATCGAGTTAGCCTGTCAGTCCACTGATACATCCGTTCCATATAAACGTACACATTGCCTTGTCGTAACCAGCGCAGGGCGAATTGCACTTAGAGTCGTCGACCTTGGTGCTGTTGGCTGGTAGTTTATCACCACACCAACAATTTGATCCTTCAGCCAGCCCCATTACAGGTTTGTTAAGTTTCGTGACACAGATTCCTTGGCAGTAGCCGCTGGACTGATATGTATATGGGCCTTGATCTTCCAGGGGATCTGACGATGAGTAGCAAGCGGCGTAGGTTAGAGCCTTCAATGCTGGAGCAGGTTCAGGCGAAGTACTAGCCATGGCCAATACCGGGAGAGCAGCCCACAAGAAGGCAGATGTTGATTTTGACCTCATAATTGCGGTATGTGTGAAAGTGTTACGGACGGGACTCGAGCCTAGAGTTGGTGAACTGCCCAACACTGTCAGTACAGGTTCTTCACTTCTCCAAAGATATCCGAGCAAGTAGTCATTTTCATCCGAGGGAGGCGAAATGACGATTGGATGATCCTACCTTCGTCACCCAGAACCCAAAGATCGTCGGGCGTTTGTGCCCAAAATGTCGGTTGTCAGACCCGTATCTATTGATCCTCAAATTTGCCACAAACGTCGATGAGGACTAGTAACGCCAAAGATGGGGTTAGATGGATGGGTCGAATGCTGTCGACGATGGAATTAGCACCTTCGGTCGGCCGGAGCAAGGAGGTTCCAGACAACGCAGTAGTGACCGTTGTCGTGACTGCGACCGGCTAGACAAGAACCGACAAAGAGCTTTCAATCGGTCTCAGTGTTGGATAGGATGGGGAGATGGGGAGGGAACGAGTGTTGTCTGGCTCCTGGCCTCGTAGTGCGCTTGATGAAATGGCCCAACGTTTCGCTTGGTAGCTGAAGAACGGCAATGCCGTCTGTTGATACGACGCAAAAGGCGATGCAGCACAACACGGATACAACAAGTCAAACGAACGAGGGCGTGAGCGAAAGCGAGTGAATGGAAGTGAAGAACAACGAGAGTATTAGGCCGTCAATGGAGGCCAGAAGCTGCGACGCTCTCGTTTGGATTGAGCGGGAATTAACACAGGACGCTTGGGGGATGGAGAGGTTACTAGTCAGAGGGCGGCGGAATTATGGGAGGGAGAGAAGGACTGGCGGAAAAGTTGATGGACCCAGAAACTGGGAAGGGGATGGGCGCGTATGATTGGCCGGGTGTGTCTGACCAGCAGAGGCGACAAAGCTCAAAGAAGCTAGGCCTTTGCAGAAACTCTACACGTACCTGGCAATCCCCCAATACGACGTGCGTAGTACAAACCAGGGTATTTATTTCGGGCCTCCAGTTATTTCGATTTTCCACTCACCCTCTCGCACCCTGCCAAAACCTCCAGAAACCTGCAGACTTCTTGCGCGTCAACCGTTCAATTACGATGGAGGGTGCCACTTGTCACCTTGTCTCTGAGAAGAGCAGCGTGCTACACGGCGTTATTGTATGTGCGAGAACCACCCCCAACACATGATGTGGTGAAGGCATTCGAGGGCGGCACGGAGATGAATTTCACGCTGGTGGCATGACGCCGGGCGCGCCCCCCTGCGTAGCAATCAGCCATTCAGATTGCACTTGCCCCGTGCGCTTTCCAGATCAGGCATAGCCGTCTTGGGACCTTGTTCCTGAATCCAGCGGGTGATGTCGCTTGAACCAAGGGCGCCGGGCCTTAGAATGCAGAATACGCCCGCGCGGTACACCGAGGCACACTCCCTGGCGACAGGAACGCAGCGGCGCTGAGAACGAACTGGCGCTCCTGCTGGCCCACACTCTACTCCGTACGGAATCTTCTATTTCCGGAAGGGCCAGATAATGCTCCCTGCAAGCCACCGGAAAAGCCCCTGGGAGACTCGAGAAAAGCCACAAACGGCGACCGAAAGCTAGGGCGAAGGGCCGGTCGAATCCCCGACCAGAACACAATTCCTGCAGGCAATATACTTGCCACGACGCAATTCCACATCGAACCCCGGATTTTTTTTTCCATGATTATCAACCGACCGTCGTTCGAGCCTGGGCTCTGGCTGGGAGGAGAGCCTCGGTACGCCGATCCCCACACGGCATCAAACAAGTCCCTAACCTGGAGTACGAGCACATATGATTTCTGGGATGGTGCTCCGTATGCTGCCCTGCTTTTACCAGCCGAAGTGGCTTGTTTCATCTGCTGTTGGGCAGAGTACCCGTTCGTTTGAGCCACGTCGCACACGTAATCCCCTATCGCGGCAGGACGCGCCTCGTATCAAATACGCGACGGAAGGGGAAAAAATTGAATAAATAAAAGAGAGGGGTGGACATAATTCAGGCAGGATTATAGTATACTTGTACGTTAGATTTTCGGTGGGATCTTACTCCGTACTACATGTACCTTGTACCGGGTTTTCCTAAGATATTGGCTAACAAGATCACATCCTGTCTAAGTGCAAACACCAGCCTACGCTAGCAGTGACGTATATATCTTCACTAAAACTGGACCGTCGAGTAATATCCAATGACCCAAAGCTACTTATGCGGTTATCATCCCTCCACGGCCCGAATCAACCAAAAAAGTAAGAACAATGGTAGGACAAAGACAATACACCCAACTGCGAGCACAAGATCCCCCACTCATTATCCCTCAATTTGCTGGAAATTGGTTCCTCAGGTTCTCATATTTGGAGCCTGGATAGCGAAGAAGATTCTCGCTCGTATCCAGCTTCGCATAGTCATTCCCCCCAAGAGTGGTGGCGACCTGCACAATCACAGTTAGGGGAACGTCTCAATTGCACACACGAAAAACGACATGGGAAGATGGGAGAGTGAGAGCTCACAGTGCAAATCAAACTCTGGCCCCCAGACTTATCTGCGCTCGCCTCCCACCACATACCACCGCCAAGGCCCTTCTCCGCAATATAACGGGCCTTGTGGCCTGCCACCTCTTTCGTATCATAGCTTATCACCACCTTCTGCCCTGGGTGATAGCTCCAGCTCGCAACCACATTGGGATCAAAATGCTCTGTGTGTCCTGCCAGCGGCAGTGCTTTGTAATCCCACACACCAGCCTCCCAAGATCCAGGCGTTTGTGGCGCGCCGACACCGCTGTATGGTTTCCCATGGCCGTCAGTATTATGAAAAGCGCGGCCGTAAATAGGCATGCCGAGCACAATCTTCGATGGCGCTATCTGACCGGTCGTCATGTAGTATGTAACTGCCTCTTCAATGTTGAAGGGTGTGCAGGTTGGATTGTCGTGGGATCTAAAGAGGTTGGCTTGATGGCCAGCCACGCTGTCCCAGGAGCCAGCAAAGTCGTAGCTACGGCAGCTTAGGTCTTGCAAATAGTGTATTATTACCTCAGGAGTGGCTTCTTACGCCATTAAATTCCAGAAGTCTAGGTACTGGTCCATCTCCTTTATGCGCAGCTTTTGGTAGTTTGATGCACCTTAGCCGGGACTTCAATCAACGTCTGAGTTTCCATGGTTCCGTCTGAGTGGGGAGTCTTACCAGCTGGGCAGGCGATAGTCAGAAGAAATCTGTATCCACCGCAAGACTGGTTTGAGTAGTTGTCCAATGCCTATCGGAGCAAGAGCTATAGCGATCATTTCGCGGTAGTCGGAAATCGTGGGACTTACTGCTCGAGTTTCTCGAAGGAGAGCAACATAATTGCTGGCCTCAGTGTCATCTGCAATTTCTCAGCGAAATTCACTTTGCCCCTATTGGTAGATATTTCATACTGGTAGGATACTCCCAATCGATATCAATGCCTTCAACTTATCAGTAGTACACCCTCCAACAAGGGAATCGTACAGCCAGAACCAGCTTAACTAACCATCTAATCCCAAGTCTTTGACAAGCTGGACCGCACTTTTGGCAAAATTCGACCTGCCCTCTGGTGTAGATGCTGGTCGAGCAAAGTTCGCCGAATAGGTCCAGCCACCGACGGATAGTAGCACCTTCAAGTGTCTATTAGACTTTTTGAGTAAGAATAGTTGCTTAAAGCAACCATAGACGTTTGTCCCGGAGTCATTCCAGGAATCCGAAGGGTAATGCTTGTCCGTGTCAGACCAACAGTCCGTCAGATAGCTACACGGCGTATGTCAATACAGTGACCAAACGCTTCGAGATACTATATACCCACATTTCCCCAGTCTCGGGTCTAACATTGGCAAACGCATAATTAATATGTGTGAGCTCCCTGGCTGGGAGATCTTGCGGATTATAGTTCCGTCCGTAGATTGCCTGCGAGGCGGTGAACGTCAAGCAAATTAGAATTAATTCGAATATCAGATTCGACGAGCATGAACGCAAGCAATACCCCTCTTGTAGCCACTCAGACGAATTTGCAGCAGTGGCTCTGGGGATTAATATACCAAAATCCGGAGCAAAGAAAGACCTGGACCCCCCGCATGTGATAGGCGGGCCCAAGAAGCAATTATTTTTCAATCTTAAAGCAAGTAGTACTAACGTACCCAGTTCACAAAATATGCGACGGTTTTGAAACCTCTTTTCTCGGACATCTTTGCTTGGTGTTGGTTTTGTGTGATTTTGAATCGTCTGGAGTCGGACGTTGCCGGGAGCCGCGGGTAAAAAGCAAGAAAAAAGAGAGAGATCAGGAACAGTATATCTTTCCAGCGAACCGCCAGCTTGTTGTCACAAGTAGTACTTTGCCTGTTGAATATTGGAGCTGTGTGGGGAGTAGGGATAGTCTTCCTAGTGGAACGCTAGTTTGGTGTCCTAGGTAGTTTTTTCTTTATTAAATAATAGAACTGGGTGAGAGCGGAAGCAGTCCCTTAGCAAACGCCAGTGTGGCGTCACAAGAAAATTTCCCTATTCCTGTTTAGCACTTCGGTTTCGACGAGGCGAGTGTAGGATAGCTCCAATCATGCTGGTCAATATTTGGCAGACCTGCTCTCCAACAAAACCGTCCAATCGAAACCAGACCACATGAACCTTTCCCCGAAGAACAGGATATTTACAGAATCATGACTGACTCTACAGCGGCTGAAAGATGTCATGAAAGCCACTGGACATACGTCAAACTTGACCTAGACTCTTCATGTGATATGCCTCTGTTTTTCACTAAGAGAGGCACTATAGGCCGTGGCAACACTCATTTGCAACCCTCCCCCAGTGGATCTGTAACTCTATACCCCTCAGGATCCCTCATCTTCAGGAATCTACGAATCCTTCCCTCTCTATTTCCGGCCATACTCGTAGCCTCTTTCCTCCGTTTCATCAAGTCCTTACTCATTTGATCATGGCGGCGATCTCTTTCCAACAGAGCGTTCATCGAGCTATTTCCGGCCCGGGTAGCTTGCCCAAGGCTACCAAGTGCAGCGAGAAATATTACCAATGACAAGAAAGCATTGTTGGAGAAGATCTGTGGTTTCTGGGGACCCTTGGCATCTCGTTGATACCATCTCTCCCAGTCCTCCCATGTTGCGTTTTGGCTTGGCGATCCACGCTCACCCCATCCACTGTCGGCAGGATAATCCCCATTGCTATCGCTGCCTCTGTGGCCGATGACTTCTGGCATACCGTTCCATCCTGCTCCATAACGATCATATGCATCTCTCTTGATGGGATCAGACAGGATGCCGTTCGCAGCGACCACAAGTCTATATCGCTCAAGGCCTATAGCGCGTGGCACCCTGCAGTTATTCAAGCAATCTACCTCAGCGTGCCCATTGCGGTCTGGGTGGTAGAGCTTCACGAGATCGTAGAATCGTTGTTTTGAATAGGGTGCATCTTTCTTTTGGTTGAAGATCTGGTAAGGCGTTGGTAGAGCATTGAGGGGTAGGTCAGGCCAATGAGGATCGCTCTCCATTGAATTGAATACTTGGGCGTATTGTCTCCTTCCACCTCGGCACTGGCGAGGGAAATTTGCACGCATCGGTGGAAGTCGTGATGCGTAGGTAACTGGTGGCCTAATGACTCTGATGTGATGGTTTGCTGAATTGGAAGATAACAAAAAATTACTCGGATTTTTCGAAAGCATGACGGCTAGACCCTCTCCACGTTGCTGGTGCTCTCATGCTTTGAATGACCGTGGTGAACGATGCGAGTTCAATATCTCGGGTAGCACAGAGATCTAATCGCGTATCGATAAGTAGGCAACCACATTGGATAGGGCTGAGTAAATTAGGGAACTTTTATTGACTAACACATACCATCACCTAATATCAATACACTATATTGCATGATTCATTGGCTATGTCTGTGACACCTCGCCAAGAATGTCCAAAACACTCCGAGTCCGCGCTCCAATTGATCCTATTGCGGACGAATATGCGAACTTGAAATACGACGAAGGATCAGGCGCGCTTTACACAGAAACATACGGGCAAGCTGTAAGCGCGGCTGCCTCACAATGGGCCTGGAGAGCGCGAGGAAGAGCCGGCGGCACCACAGGGCGACAAGATGGGGCGAAGGGTGCACCGTCACTGGAATCTTCTGCTATGCGAAGCGTCCTAGAGAACCTATCAGGAATCACTGTAGATGTGCTACAGTGGGTGCCCTGGCGTATTGGAGAGAGGATCTGGAAGGAAATCGTTCGCGCGTAGGCTCTTCTTTTCAGTTGAAGTGCGCTAATAACGAATTTCTGGCTAATAGATCCCTAGACAACTAGACAGCTTTCATATATGGCGAGTCTTCGTGACGGTCTACCACGAGGAGGAAGAGATGGCGCTCATGTACCACCGGCAGTCTATAATCAAACCATCCATTCCTCTGGATGGCTACGTGAAGCCAATTGTATCCGAATCCTTCCATTGGATCACTCACCTCAGCATATCGAACGTTATATTCAGTAGACCTGAACTTGTCAACCTGTCGAAATTGGTGAATATCGGCGCCCTAGATATATTAGCGTCACCTCGGTACCCCCAGAGTTTGCGGGACACCATGGAAGATAGTATTGTGCGTGCGTGGAGCAGAGCAGCTACAGGTGAAGGTGCATTCTCAAAGCTCCGTGTTCTGATGCTGAGATATCACACCGAAATCACACCGCGCTCTCTTGAGTATATCAACTGCTTCCCGTCTTTGATGCTCTATAATGTCACTGGTTGCAACATAACAGCCATGTCGGAAGCCAAAGCGCACAAATTGGGCTGGACTTGTGAGACCGGCGAAGATCTGCTGGAAGCCCTACAAAGAGACAAGGAAATGTCGCGCTCCTGGGATTTGCCAATCCTCGCATGCTTTCGACGGGCTGGGGTGCTGGAGTCGTTAGATCAGTCCAAGATCGAACCAGTGAAGCGTATCGACAATCTGCCTGTACTTAATTTTCGAATTGGCCCAAACGCTTCGGAGGATCTATTCTCAATCCTCTTAGAATCAGACATGCTCTTCTTCCAACGACTCCCTCCTGATGATGTTGGAACTGCTTCAGAGAGTGAAGCTAGCAAGAAAGGAGGACCGGAGGGTGACCGGCTGGAGACGTCGCCACCACACAAGAGAAGAAAATTGAAGGTTTCTAAACACAAAAATTTCGAAGAACTATTGAAGGAGTTTGGAAGTATGTGATGCTGCATTGATCATTACGGAGGGTGCGATTGCCTACTCGTTATGCATGCTTGATGTACATGCTCGAATAGTGTGCTTTTGTGATCGTGGTGGCGTTTGTGGTCGTCATCTCCCGCCCTCAAGCTGATCACTCGAATCAATATTAGAAGCGTGTCTACCTCATTCCATGGGTATTACTAGAGGCAGAGCCTCTTTGTATGGCGTACATGCGTTTTCTATCCGTATTTTTGGGGCACGGGGAGCCAGAGATTGGATAGAGGGGAATAGTGGTGCGGTGATTGGCAGCTCTCCTCGCCGTTCATCAGAAGGATATACTTTATACCAATGGCTCCGGGCAGGCTGAAGTCCCGAAAGGCAGACTGAATAGCTATTATTACTCGCACCAGCGGTACTGCATCCATACTCAATACTGATACCCTCTGTCCTGCAAAACCCGACCTCTCTTTTGATATCATACACAGAACTGTGGACCCAACATTCATGCATGCCGTTTTCTTAAAACGTTAGATGGGGTTCGACTGAACCGTATATTTCGCAGAACCTTCGTGCCACATGAACAGCCATATCATCTTCTATTACGACTCGAGGAGTCTTTAGAAGCCTGCAAACCATATCAATGGTACTGTATATTCACTTCTGATGAGCCGCTCTCGTGAGGGTAACTATGGCTAGCTACACTGGGTTGGGCTGCGATTCTCACAATTCCAACCTGACAATTGACTCCCTTAACACAAAATCCTCACAAACGCCTGGCTAAATCGTTTGGCAGAGAGTGGTTTATGCTCTCTCCATCGCCTGTCTTTACCAACTGCTTTCGCCTGGACATCTATCTATTGATGGCCCCCAGTGCCCCCGGTTGGCATGATATGTCTAATCAAAACGATCGGCAAAGAAGCATGTAAAAAGACCAAACAGATCCAGACTGAAACGCCACAAGTGCAAGGAGCAAGCACCGGCGGGGGTTGATTACCATGCATAATATGTAATTCTGACCGACGAACAAAGCAAGCGTCATCAAACATCAACAGACGGTTGGAGCTTATATCTCCCTTCATGTAGGCCCCTAAGTGCCTCTTCTCCATCCTTCGTCAATGAAGGACGACCTACCGGTGTGACTGTGCCAACAAAAAATCTAGGTTTCCACTCTTCATTCCTTGAGCTCCAAGCAGCAGCCTTTTGTCGCTGTCTCTCCTCTATCTCGTGCTTTAACTGCGTTGCTTTGCCGAAATCGCGAGCATGGATTGCGCGAGTGACTTCAGCCCAAAATTTCCGGCTCTCATTTGGGAGCTGATCCTCATCTAAAGGGACAATTTTAGACACTGGAAGAAGCGGGTTAAGGTCGACCAGGAGGATTTTGTCCTGATTTCACTATCAGTACAGATTGGCGTCACATAAAAAGAAAGTACGTACAGTTGACCCAGGTAGAGTGACGAATATCTTATCTACCCAGGAACCCTCAATTCTTGCCAAGATGTCGGCTTCTGGAACGTCCTTGATTTTAGATTTGGTGTCGTTTTCAGGATCGTACTTGAATACGACCCCGTCGACTCTATGTAGAGTCTTTCCGAGCCAACCTTCCTCCAGGTAGTGTAGGATGACTTTTATTTTTGTTTTTGGACAAGTAATGTAGCACACATCTGAAACTGTAACGCTAAGAGCCCCTAGATTGTTATCAGCAAATCTAGTTCAAATCAAAATAGTCAACTCTAGTAATACCTCGAAGGAGGCCACCAAGATACGCCGCTGGGTGAGTGAGCTGATATTGCTCATTCTCTCGGTTGTGTAATGTTATGAAAATGCCTAGATTATGGGCACCAGGGGTTACCCTGATACTTGTACCGGTAAATTTTGCACTGATTTGGTCGAAACCGCGGGCTGATATGCCTTTCTCTGGGCAGTCGACGTAGAATGCTGATACTGGTGGATGGTGTGAGGTCTGCTCAGTAAGATACGATACCTTAACCGGTTTGAGAGGTTCTTTATTGACCGTATTTGTTGCTTCTCCTGGAGAGGGACTGAGGGCTGGCAGGAGATTATCTTCTACTTCCCAATTACACTAGTGTAGCACTCCACTCAGCACCAATACCATTGCGGATACGTATTCTGACTTTGGTTTATACTCACTCGGAAGAATTCGCCTAGTACTGAGTTGTACGGTTTACAAGGCTTGCCTTTGACATATTTCTAAATTCCCGTCAGTAAATACTATAGAGAGCGTAAGACGCAACAAGTTCCTACCAGATCCTTGGTAAACCAAAATCGTAAAACGGCAAGCATTCGCTCAAGCGGATCCTCCGAGTCCCCAATACTACAACCGCCTTATCAGCAATGAGTAAAGGCGTGCCGAATCCAGTATAATCTCACCTAACGAACGTCTCCGGCCGATCAAGGTAGTTCCAGTACTCTGTCTTACCATGTTAGACCTAAAAATGTTCCCCCACTAGCGGGGTCTTTTCGCGATACAACAAGCTGGCTGAGTCGATATGGCGGAAACGTACCCAAGTTAGGCTGCGGTTCGAGAAGCTGTGCTGGCAGAGAAAACCGAACTGTAGCGATATCTGAGACGCCAACGAACCTGCAAAGTAGGTATGCATTAGCGGTATTTTCAAGACGAAACGTTTCGATTCCAAATCACCAACGAGGAAGGGTGTCAGCGCGTAATTCCCGACAGTGGACCGGAGGATCGAAAGGAATCACCTCCATAGCCTTACTTTTTCAGGATTCCCAAGAAAGTTTTAAGTTTAGAGCTATCGTCTGTGGGCATTGTAGCTCCCGCGCTCATCGCTGATGGATCTAATGACGCAGCAGAGCCAGCTGCTGAAGGAGTTGGCGAAGTGTCATTTGCTGATGAGCCAGAAGATGAAGCATGCATAACTCCAAATATGATTGTAGGTTCGCTCTTGAGACAGTGCTATGTGAAACTGTATGTGAAGCGAGCTTCCATATTGAGACGACGAGACACTAGTCTCTAATGGAAGCAAACCATTGGTCGAATGATGAGTATTACTTCGTGCATTATCCACAGCTAACACCAAATACTCGCACTTCGCTTTTATCTCTGCTACTCATCAGGCAGGCTGGAGTGGTGGCCTCGGCCCGTTACCCGGTGGATGCAGTACACACGTTACATGATTAACAATTTGAACAAGAATTCGCGATAGATATTCGATATTGTATCGATCGCAACGCCGATGGACCCATACCTGGGGTGGAATCTGCATACATGAGCTGGAAGAGAGGTATTTGGTATTTACGAATAGGACCCTGAAGAACTACGAGTGAAACCACACCCTAACGCCTTAGAACCGTATCATCTAACGTGGTAATATCTTCTGATACTCCTCGTCGTTAGACCTTCGCTGTCAGCCACGAAAACTCACCGCCACGTCAGGTTCGGAATCGCCGCCACACCTTGAGATATTCCGGGCGAGTGGCGACTCGGAAGAGCCTAGGGTTGGAGAGTTGGCAAAGAAATTTAACTTTGATTTTGATCCAACCTTGTTAGATCCGAGGTAGAGCGTGGCGACACCAGTGTATGCGTCCCAAACATAGTGCATATAAGTCAATAAGTCAATAAATGGTAAATGACGCGTCCCGTTTTGTATCCACAACGTATCGCTCGAGGTGATCAACAGGTGGGGCGACTAGATCATCGCCACAAGCTCACACGGAGAAGCAGAGCTTTCTCCACATGCATTCCAGCCTCCTGCCAGAAAAAAATCTTTTCTTTTGCGGGCTCATTTCTGGGGTGCAAGCGACATTTGATTGTTTGATCAATCTCCGAGTGGGTTGTGGGGAAGCGATGTGGAGGGCTACTGGAAGAGCAGGGACCGCCGAGTAATCACTGAATTGAGGATATGATTGGGGATTGGGGATTGGGGATAGCTGGCTTGGTAAGGAGAGTAGTTGGATTCCGTATGTTTTTTCTTGCTTCATTGGCCATCGCCGAATCTCTCTTCAACCCATCGTAATGCTGAGGATCGTCAGGTGCACCGCCTGAGCTGCGCTGCGCTTACCCTAAAAAATTTCGATGTTTTTCTGATGGAATTGTGATATTTGTGTATAGTAATCACCATACACCTCTAAGTAATGAGACATGGTAATGATGCCTGTTGGATATGCATTAGTCCATCTCTGGCCATCTTTGGAAGTTGTTGTCTTTGTTGATGGTGTATGCATGTGCCTCGTGAATGGTTCTTGGGTGTTCTTGCCACAGCGTTTCCCAGCGTAACTGTGGCTTTGCATGTAATCGCTCGCTGCTTGAAGCAACTCTTCACGCCGCTGATGCTGTCCAGCATCCAATACACTGCCGCCCTTGTTTTATCTGTCGCAATGTTCTATTGCTCCACACGCCGTTCTCTTATTATTTCTAGGGGTGGACATAAGGCACGCTCCTCTCCTCCGTCCTTTCTACATCGACTTATCGCCGTCACCCCCAAATCCCATAGCCCTTCACTGCTTTCGCTCGTTATTACTTATTGGTTCATGACTTGAGCGTAACGTTCACTCTTCTTTACAATAGGACCTTCCCCTCCCAAGCGGATGTGCGCTCTTCGTACCTTTGTTCACCTCCGGAGCTCCTCTTAAATGTTTCGCAGCCGGTATGACCTTAGCATAACGCGCATCTAACTTCTGCGTATCCCTGTAAGACATATATAAAGGCAGAGAACGCTAACCACAGGTACTATAACAGCACAAACTCGCAGAAGCCTGGCGACGACCTCTACGAGAGGTTTCGACAGAGCTTCCCTAACGTAGTTCCATGTTCAACTAGCACATCAGAATCGAACAGCGCATCCTCCCTTGGTGAAGCCCTTCCCGACTCACCTCTCAATGAACGCAGGTGCGTGTGTTTTATCGAATACACAGTTCCCCTTGCGCTGTGTTGCGGTAGCCTGCATGATACCTGCAAGCGACTATTGCAACACATATGACTCTTGTCAGAATTACCAGGTCGGAGTTTGCTCACCGGAATTTAGCAGAAGTCTTGGACAAGATCATGGAGATATCAAAGATCACGATCCTACGCCGAGAGTGCCGCATGAGTCCTGGAGGTTTACACCTTCTCTACTCGACCCTAACTCCCTAGCGTTTACCGCGTTTGCAAACCAGCCACCAGGATACTATACACCCCCTTCTGGAGGTGCCAACGCGCTCTATCACAGTCAAGCCGGAGACCTGCACACCCCGAATATGGGAATCGGCGTTGGAACTCCTTTGTCCCTTCCAGCCACGACTGCGCCGGGTCTACACGGCTTCACTCAGCAGACTATACAGTCTCAGCAATTTCATAACTTCGATCCCTTTGCCCAAAACACCTTCGCTCCCGATCAATTCACTGAACAACCTTCCGGGTTTGAACCCATAGATGCTTCAGCGGATGTGCCCCCTATTCGGAACATTGGCATGGACACCGATATGCAGGAAGATTCTCCTATCATGTCTTTTCACCCGAGACATTTCGACGCGTGTGGAGCTACTCTACCTCCAAACCGCATGGAAAAGTAAGCCTCCTTAAGCTGTGATTCATTCTTCGCGGATTGTCTCCCGGAAAGCCAGGGTTTTTGATCTCGATAGCTTACTCTGTACTCGTACAGTTTCCGATTCCACGCTACTCTCCATGCCCCAACGGCAATGGTCAAACATGCAGATGAAATCCCAGTGACTTATCTGAATAAAGGGCAAGCATATTCTTTGACCATCATCGATACCGCCTCCCCTATTCCAGATGGATTGCCTCTCAGATATCGCACCTTTGTTCGCATCTCCTTCGAAGATGAACAACAAAGGCAGCGTCCGGGCGCATGTTGGCAACTTTGGAAGGAGGGCCGGGGGACAACTGAGGCACGACAGCGTGGAGGCAAATTACAAGCGGTCGAATATGTCGACACAAGCCAGCCTAGTGAGGACGATAGGAAACATACGCGAGCTGAGATCGAAACCGCTTCGCTCGATGGGTTTTCCGTCATTTGGAGCCCAGGACCCAACCGACCAGCAGACTGCTCCGTTGCTGTTCGCTTTAACTTTCTCTCAACTGACTTCAGTCACTCCAAGGGTGTCAAGGGTATACCAGTCCGGTTATGTGCCAAGACCGAGGTAATCAGATCAGACTCTCACCTTCCATCCTCACCAGAAATATGCTACTGCAAAGTCAAGCTGTTCAGAGACCATGGCGCGGAACGGAAACTTTCAAATGATATTGTACATGTCCGGAAAACAATTGACAAGCTTAAGCAGCAAATCTCTCAAGTTGATACAGGCATAAGAGATTTCGGTAGAAAGAAGCGACAGAATTCGGGAGGGTCCAAGGGGACGGCAAGTTCTAAGACTGGAAAAGTCCCCAAGCACAAGAGGACGTGGTCCATGTCATCGGCAAGTTCTTCGGGTGGCGGTAGGCTCCCGGCCGAAGAGGATCTTCAATTAAAGCTCGCGATCATACAAGATATGTTTACAAGCACTCAAACCGTGAGCGTCCTCTATCTTCGGGGGTCCGAACCAGATGACCCTGATTTGCATCCCGTCCGCCTCCTCGACCAGTCGCGAGACCCCACGAGCCACGAGCGAAAAGACATTGTTTGGAACCGGCGACAGAGTGTCGCGGCATCGAACACCACTGGAACCCCTTCTCTTATCTCACCCTCCCCTAGTTCTACCTCTCTCCAGTCACAAGGGATTACCGGCGTTGGGTTCGCGCTGGGAGGCAGCAATCAGCTTGGCCAAGGGCTAAATGATTGGAGCAACTTCCAGCCACTATCGACCGCCGATCTGCGCCAATCGCCAAACCCTCAGCACTTGGCAAGCCCTCCGGACCAGCCTGTGAGGGTTCCTAAGTCCACGAGCAGCTCTACCGGCGATCTCTCAGTCTGGATCGAGGCCCTGGGCGTCGATTCATCCTACAGAGCGCCTAGCGAGCGTCCAACGAAGCCAAGTAAGTCGTTTCTCCTCACAAAGCGGCGAAACGACGCTAACATGATCAAAGTTGCTTGCGTATACATCATTCCTGCGAAGTCTGAAAGGCCATCGAAGGTTGAATACTACAGGGCAGTCTACCTCATGGAACGGACGGTGCGGGATTTGACCGTCAACATCGCAGCTAAGTTTGGCATCGATCCAACAAGTGTTCTGCGGACAACCTACGTCAATTCGAGAGGTTTGAGCATCGTCGTCGACAACGACGTCGTCCGGGAAATACCGGAGGGGCAGGACATGAGAATCGAAATTGCCGAAACCAAGCCGGATGCTCAGCCCGTCAAACGCGAATGGCATATCGGCCCCGGCGAAGATGACAACGATATCGGATCCGCTAGAGCTACGGATGGTATCAATTCTCCAAGATTTGAGATCAAACTACTGTTTTAATGCTTTCACGCCTCGTTTATTTTCTCGTTTTGTACGGCGGTTGCGCTTCTCAATGTTCCCCATGCTCGTGAGGATTTGTCTGGCTGCCCCCTTTCGGGGCCCTCCTTTTCTGACTGGCGGGACCAGTCCCTAACGCTGTCAAAACGAATACGCCATTATGTCCTAATGCAAAAGATATCCACGGGTTTACAATGCCTCGAGCTTTCCTCGGCGCGAAACTCTTCTAGTTACCGTCTATCCCCCTTTCTAGTCAAACAGGCGCTTTGCCTTACGGCTGAGTACACATATTAATGCGGATGAATGATCATGCCGTGCCACACCGCACCCTGATCAAACGATAACGATTGGGATTAACACCCGCTTCAAAGGTGTTAATGATGGGGCGTAATTCGGTATACATACTTGTTGCTTCTTTGGGCGGGCAGATTCGGTTTTTTTCCCCGTTATTTTCCTTCATCTCTTTGCATCATCCATGGCGTCTGACTCGGGAAAGTAAACGGTATTCCTGGACAGCGTTTATATACACGAGAGTTATCCATTTCACGGTCACCTGATTCGGGTTTCACTTTCTCTCCTTTACATCAGTACCACTTCCCCCTCGTGTATACACCAGCCACAATACATCTTGCCGCAACAAGAATGTAAATCTACCGCCGCTTTAGGGTCGGAAGTTTCTCTTCGGGTGGCCTGGTGCAACCTTACCGCCGAAAAGATGGCATCATTGGGGGGTAAGAAACTATGTCGGCCATGCACCGCCCATCCTCATACCTCCGTTCCTTGCATCATACGGGAAACAACAATCAGATTCAAAGCCGACCCCCCCCGGTCCTCGCTCTCTGACGTAGTCGTTTCCGAACTCCAACCCCAGACAATACCTCGCATGCAGAAGTTATTTTTCCCATGGTTATCCTCGGTGGTGATCTCTAAATCCCACCCTATCATACCCTAGGCCTCCCCGAGGAAGTAACGAAAACGACTGGCGCACAAGGACGCGCATGCCGGGAATAAAAAAAGAAAATATACTGTTTCGGTTTCTTAGATGATGATGTCATGGGTGGGAGCGTCGATCGTGTCTCACGTGTGGCTTGAACCCCAGGGCAAAACGTAAAAGGGAAGATCGGCCGGGAAACTCCCTCGAAGAGCTACGGTGCGGGGAAGCAACTATTTTATTTCATTTTTTTTAATGTGAACATTTCCCTGCACACGACCTGCAAATCAGCCGGCAGGACATACGTGATGGGCCGGTAGGGCGGGACCGTTTGAGCCTCTCGTACGTACACAGAAAACACACACACACACACACACACACACAACACGCACGCATTACCGCTACGCTGTCGTATTACCCTCTCAAAACTCTGGAGCGCAGGCTAACGACGGCCGCTCTTTCAGCTGAGGACCTCACATACACACACCGCCAGAACTCTCTCTTTCTCCGCAGTGCCTTTGCTGTATGTCTGGGGTTAGTCAGAGGCGGTCGCCAATAAAACCGATGGGCTCTGGTGATTATTAAACCATTACGGAAACTGATCGCCGCGGTGCGGGACGGGGATTGGTCGGGTTTCGTCGAGTGTCTCTGGGGAGTCGGCTCGAGTGCAGAGGTGGATGGGAGAGACGTGGCCAACCAGAAGGCCCGAGTCGGTTATCAACTATGCTAGACACCACATCGATCACAACTCTCCTTCCGGGCGTCTGTTTTACTCTTATCAATTCCCAGCCGTGGGTCATCCGTCCCGTTTCCCACAACGCTTGCAGCTCCTTTTTCATCTCTGCGGCATGGGTGGTAAGCCCCAGCTGCGCACTGTTCGTCGTGCGGCTAAGCTAGCTTGCTATTAGAGTTCGCGCATGCGTCGAGTTTCGGATTCGCTTCGCCGAGCAGCGCGGGCTTTTAGCGTGCGAAAGTATAAAAATGCCTACCTTTATTTTCTGCCGCGCAGCATCATGTTTGCTCCCCTTTCTCTTGGCCTTTTTTTTTGAAAAAATTTCCTTTTTCTCGCTACATACCCCCGGAACGTCTTACCCGAGGGGATCAGACCGAATCCGGCTCTCTGGGATGTGTTGCATGGGGATAGGGAGGGTTTGGAAATGGGCACATGCACTTAACTTACTGCGGTTTACCCTTCTGAATCACAATTTTCAGCCTGGATGGATACGCCACCAGGTTACGTGGGCATCGCTCTCGAAACGCTGGCGATCGGCTTCGACTTCGCCCGGCGTCCCCTGATAAAGGGACCCTCGTTTTAGAATTGCAACAGCTAAGCCACACGATCGCTGTGTGGTACCAAAATAATGAAGTCATGGTGATGCTATAGCTATTTTTTCCGGGGAAAGCTAAAGACCAGCGTGCCGTTGTAGCCAATGGCGCACGTGGACCAGCCTGTGGATGCAAGCAATCGTGGCTTGGCACGCCGCTGCCAAGGAATCGCGAATGCCACCCAATAGCATACTCAAATTCTCCATCACCCTTGCCTAATTGAAAGTCTGAAATATTCGTTTACTACTATGCATTAGATAGATAAGCCTCACCGTGCAGGTGTCACAGCCTCCCGAGCAATTACCAACAAAACCCCCATCAACAATTTCCCGGCATTAGGTCGTTGCTCGGTCGGCGGTCTCCCGAAAGAATATGCTCGCCCTCCACCACAAAACTATGTTTGAGATGGGTTGCAAAACACCCTCAACGCCTATGTCGTTTCTATCATTGCTGGTCCGGTAGAAGGGTATTTCGCTCATGTGGCTAACTCATACGGTTCACCCCTTGTATTCATCTAGTAATTAGAAGTGAAAACCTATCAACCCATGCTCCACAAGAGCCCGAAACGCCTGCAATGCTGTAGCCCCGGGGCGGGATCAACATATGCCTTAAGGTCGATCAGCATACCATTTCATGGCAATTCTCATTGCTAGACTTACCCGGAACCTCCTCCTGGGTTTCCGAACACACCTGATCTACGACCCAGACTTGTCAAAATCTCAATCCCCTCAATCCGCTGGCCGGCTCGGATGTAGAAGCCCATTAGAACCTCTCCCCTTCTCGTATCTATATAGGCATACTGTCGGTCAGTAAAACTCCCTTCCAAATGAGTAGTTCTCTAATCAATTCACCAAGGTTGAATTCGCTTCCGCCAGGTATTCCTCCTTTCTTGCCGAATAGCTGGCTCGTAAAGTCTTCATAGACAAACTCGATGCCCTCCAGCGCAAGGCCATGGAAAACTTTGATCTGTACAAGGAGCTTCGTTTGTTGCAAAGTGCTGTCTAGAATTACCTCTTGACGCTCGCTGTCTCCTAACTTAGGAGGCCCGACCTGACTACTCCTGAAAGCTAGCTGGCCGTTTGCCAGTTTTAGCATGGAAGCCTTAGACACAAGCTGGCTGAAATCTTCCACGGCGCGTGAACCCTGACCAGCGGAGTAGATATGCAGCTTTAGACATTTGTCGCGCAGTTCGTCAGGTAGGCGGCCGCGGAGATCAGATTCAGTGAGTAGCACCTCCTTCTGTTGACTTCCAGAGCCATTACCATTCCCATACTCGATGTGAGCCTCGTATCCCTCATCGGCGACGTGGAGTTCGATCCACGCCAACCCAGAAGGAGCGGTTACCATGGCACTACCGTTTCCAACAGGCCAAACTTGCACGCTGCCATCGAGGATTGGCGGATGGTCTGTAGGCAGTCGAAAACAAGGATGGTATCGGAATCGAAGACAAGCTAGTCGATGCCAACCGCATTCATCTTTCGGTAGGCACAGCCGAAGACCTGGTAGTTTTGTCCGGGTTGAATAAGGTTCTTTGCAGACAAAAGTCCGATTCAGTCGAAAGTAGTCAGGAAGCATTGCCCCGCGTTCTCCATCAGGGCAGCTAAAAAGATGCCCTGTTTCACGAAGGTGAGCACCAATACCCATGATAGCAGCTTCCCAGCTACTACCGGAGTTGTTTCGGTCGTTAGCAACATAATTAGTGTCTGTTCGCGTGCAATCTGAAAACGCCGGGACAACCTCCTCGATACTAGAGGGGTAACTCTGGAGTGCGTGAGAGCCAAAAATGGCAAGTTGGATATCTCCAGCTCCGCCACCAAACGCTGCATGTCCGGTAATAGTTCCAGTTTGCTTGTCCCAATGCGAATCTACTAATAAGACCGATACATACTGTTTTTGGCTTGGCATGGCCTTGAAATAGTTTTCTACTGCATGCATTGCAATGTTGAACAATCCATCACTTTGCTTGGCCGAATCGTGCTGCTGTGCTAGGCCAATATCTCTCATTTCATGTAATGTCTTGTCGGCCCGAATAACATGAATCTTCGCCTCATTCCGCATTTGCCCATTCTCGCGGTCAAGGTAAGAGAGTGTCCCTTCTTGCCACTCCTCTTCAAATCGGAAACACCGCCGTCCAAGCCTATTCCGATACATTTGCTCTCCCGTAAATGCTTGCCAGAGATATGCGGCCATCCGAAATTTTCGAATGGCGATTTCCAATCCGTTTCCTTCCCTCTGGATCCGCTCAGGCACCGCGTCAAAGGTACCTGGGGAGTCCTTCGCGAGTACGACGGCTAGATGAAGTGGAGGGGAGGAAGTAAGAGGAACCATATTTATCGTAAGCCATGATGAGTGAGCAGGGTTCGATGTTGTGTTAGGGGGAAGCTTTTGTGATATGAAGTCGAACCTCAATCGATTTGGCCCAGGGGTGAGGTGGACCAGAACCTTGAAACGTGACTCATAGACAGGCCAGCTCGTTTGGGGAAAGCCATCTTGATGGTGGGAAATGGTCAAATTCCCGTCCAGTCGGTGCTGTGCTAGATCGCCAATTTGGCCATATACCAATAATATTTTCTGGTGAACCTGTGTCGTGTCAGCATCCACAATAGCCGCCACAAGGCCGAGGGGTCATACCCATGAATTTTCAGAGACAGATATGATTCGCGGGGCATATGGGGAGGTTGACGGGGTGACTCTGACGGGACTTGAAAGGGGTGGTAGCTGATGCTTTATATCGTTAGCACACGGCTGAACTTGCCGGAAGATCCGTAAAGTCTGGCCCTCTGACGAAATCCTCTCAGTCGAAAATCCAGGGGTGTGAACAATGCAATGCACGTACCAATACGCTATTTCTGTTTTGCGAATACGAAGGCGACCCTCGCGAGGGCACTGGCGAGGTGCTATTTGGAGTTTGAATCCGCGGCAACGAAGTGCTGTGTTGGAGACTTGGCGGAGAGGTTGCTGATTCCAGGACGGAATTCAAAGTTGACGTTGACCTGGTGGTCGGTACGGTGTCATTGGTGGAGGTAGTCGAGGACTTATCAGTCCGAAAACTTGCTCTCGACCGTCGGCGCAATTCTTTGAAGAAGGGCATTGGATGGGTTAGAGATAGAACAAAGCAAAGGACAAATCAACGATTGGCGCAACCAGCTGTAACTCAAGCAATCCGCCTGGCAAGATTGAATGTTTGAGAGCGAGTGAACGCCTAAAGCTCGGCGCGCAAGCCGGAAAACGAAACCACAGATCGCAGACAAAATGAATGTTTGGAGATAGCAAAGGAGTCGGCAAGGAAGCTCACGATGACCAAAACCAGAAGGAAAATCAGGTCGAACGTTGGTGTAAATGGAGTGAGGACGACGACGACGACTACGACAACAAGAATTGGGTTTAGGCCGAAATCGTTCGTCATAGACTCGGGCAGGAGAGCAATTTCCGAACCCAGAGATAACAAGCTGATGATAGGGCACTGATTCGCTGACGGTGTCTTAGCGGGACTAACGTTTTTGGTGAAAAGCTTCGCCGGGGAAGGAGAAAGAGCTAAAGAAGATAGCTTTCTGCAACAAGGAGAGCTGCCGCACGGCAGAACTACAAGCTACATTGTGTCTATTGTACTCCGTATGCATGGCAACCAACGTAATATAGAGGCAGCTGTAGCATATGTATGTGCTCAGATGGTTAGATTAAACGGGCAAATAATAACGAGATGAGTTATTGCCCAATATAGTCATTTTGGGGCATTTTTAGGGCATCTCGCTTGGCTCAGAACGCTGAGTGGGACTGTCCAAACACCAAACACGGCGCGTCCTCTCATCTCGCTTCCTATGTCGTTAGCCGCCTTCTAAACCAGGCAAGAAAATCAACCTCCGCTTCAGCTGGTTGTGGATCAGATGGTGCCTGAATAGTAACCTCGTCCTAGTCTTTTGGTTGAAGCCTCCCGTAAATACACATAATACCTTACGAAACTAGCGGTGCACTGCTCCCCAGACTAACTAGGCAGTGCACTCCTTGCCACCTTACAACGCGGCCCGTTGAGAGACCACATTCCAACTACGACAACTTCCTAGCCCCGCCTCCTGCACTCCACGTTCACCTTTCTGCCCAGTTCATCCCCCTCTGGTCCTAACTTTGAACCACTGGCCAAGGAAGGCAATTTGGTTTCTCTGGGGCCTCGATGTCCTCTCCCATTACCAAACAGCAGTCCGACGATGTTGCTGAAAAGGTCCTCAGGAGGGCCGAAATCGCCAAGGTGAGTGGTATCAGTTAATTTTCCTATCTTTATCTCGTAATTGCAACTTGCTAACATGCTCATTGATAGATGGGTCGGCTTCTGAAGAGCCGACTGGCACTTGCAAGTTTCAAAGCAAAGAATGGTTGGGAGCACCTTCCTCTCAAAACCGTTGAACCACTCGCCGAGAGAGAACTCAAGCGGAAGCGCCCGCACTCTAGCGGTGAAATGGTCTCCGACTCATCATCGACTATTTCAGATTATCACCGCCCCTCAGTATTGAACTTTAAACCTCCCTCCACGGTACATCTGTTGCCTGACGATATCTACCGCCACGGAAGCCGTCACAACTATAAGAAGAGGATCATAAATAAATCTAGCCTCCAGTATCCTGGACCCAATAGAGGAGCTCGTAAGCGTGCGAACTCCATCTCTTCAACGCTTCCCAAGTCTCAAGCAAGTCTCGCGACATGGAAGGGCGTTCATCATCTGCCACAGTCTTCTCCTGTCCACCACCGACAATACTCACAGTTGACGGTCTCCCATGGAGCCAGTATTTCCTTTACCTCAGAGGCACCAACTGTCCCTACAGAAGCCTTCTCTCCCAGCTTTGCCGCCGTATCTGATGACGAGGAGAGCGATCTTCACATGCACTCATTCCAGGTGCCGCCCTCCCAGATATGTTCTTCCCCACCACGGACTCCCCCTCCTTCTCGATCTCGGCCTGGACGCCTCCGCGGTGCAAATAAGTCTACCTTGGCTTCTCACGACCCGCAGACTGGTAAGGAAGGGGCTGATCTTCTCCTCTACCTCGCGGGTTCGCCACCATCTTCTGTTAATCCGGTAATGAAAACCCGAGTGTTTGCCCCCGCAACACCGCCCTCTCGGAGCTTGGTTCTGCCGTCCTCCATGATGACCACCCCGACAGGACTACTGGGCGGATTTGGAGGACCCTCGACTCCCTCTCAATTCTTCGACTTTTCAGATTTTGTCAATATAACCCCGAGTCCTGGCCAACAGCAGTGGGGGAGTCGAACGCCTCATATCTTACGAACCCCTCTGGCAGCAAAAGAAGCTCGGAGAAAGCTTAATTTCGATGCCCTGGTGCCACCCTCAGCAAGCCCGAACCTGGGCGGGCTCGGCGGGGAAGGGAAGAAGAGGATAAGCCTTGGATCCCAGATGCAGCTAGGGGGTGAGCTGGTCCCATGAACATCAGTCGTTCTTTTTCACGACTGACGTAAATGTCATGTTCCTATCCGCATCATACTTGGGTCTGGCCTATGACTCGCGCGACAGATGTCCCGCGATTCACTCCTCAAAACGATATTGTATTGATCCTAAGTCTAGAGATGCCTTACTCTGACTGGTAACTACGGTCAATTTTCGTTTACAATGCCAACCACTCTTTTTGGCCATATGTGGGCGAGCCTCTAAAGGGATCGAGGAATTGATGGGTCCTGAGCAGGCATCGGAGAGATTTCGTCTGTCCATAATTCACAGGTGCGAGTCACAATTGTGTGGTAAATTTTTTTTTTCTCTTCTATTTCACGCCAACCATGTTGTCTTGTTTTGAAAGTTTTGTTGTTTGCCTGCCAGAGGTTTCAACCGGCCACGGATATTCTCAATGCTATTTCAACCTGTGGGCTCTTAATGCGAACGCCCTTTCTCCGAGCGCGTCATTTTCGCGTCTTACGCTTTTCCTTGTAAGGCATAATTTGCGGACTTTTATTCGAGTCGTGGCATCACGTGATATAACCCGCTGTTCTTAGCGAACCAATGAAGACATTTCTACTAATTACGCTCACGGATAAGATGGAGATGCGATTGGGTAGATAAAAGCTCATGATCAACTCCATATCCACTCTACTGCTCCGCGCTCAGGCACTCCGCGCTCAGGCGACACAATAGAACAGACTTGGCAAAAGGAAAACTCCGTCCTCGGCTTTCGGCATGTTGTCAAATTCGACACCTCAAAGTGGAATTCAGCCTGTCACAAAGTCCATAGTGGTTGGTGGTTCGGGGAATGGGGATGCATTGCATGGTGGAACGCGTATGCGTGAAATACCACATACCTTTCGCATCTCGGGGTTTTATGGTTTTTGCTTCTCGCATCCTCCCTGCCTCTTGCTTTTTCCCCACAACATCCGGCGCCCTTTAGACTCTGAATCCTGTGAAAGCAAACGACGATCCCACGCTAGGGGCCCGCCTACGGCGCACCTCCTGCGGTGCCAATCAAGCAGAGGGCGAGAAATCCTAACGGCTAGCTCAGGGAAGATGCGAGGGTCGAGGTTTTGAGAGCTCCTTTCTCGCACTCCGCTCTTCCTTTGGCTGAGTGAGGTCATCGGCCTTGGCGTATGCATCGCTAGGGAAACCCTCATGTCCATAGGGTTCTTGGGCACCGAGGATAGGCGGCCTTGTGCTGACGGCACCTTCACATCCTACTGCACATCACTTCGTCCCATCCCCCGACGAATTTCGTTGGCTCTTTTTTTGTGGGGTGGTTATCAAAGAGTTTGTCACGCCCTCTTTTGATGTGCGCAACGTAGATTAGACGCATGTTTTCTTTTTTCCATTCTCACTTCCGGTGGCATTTTGGCTGAGTTCGACCAAAGTTCTTTCGATATTTCTTTCTTCTGGTTTTTTGCGGCCTGTTTACGCTTGCTTTTGACACAGGAGTGTAGCTCCAGATGTCTCTTTCTCGGCCCCCACGGTCAACCTCATATCCCTTCCGTTTTCTTTTCAAGACTAAATAATACCAGAGCCCTTGAGCTCCTGTATTCTGCAAATGCGGCAAGCGGAGCGCTTTACAAAATTTCAACTGCTCTTTAGTGATACAACGCTTTGTGATGGCGGATTAATAAGTTAGACTGTTTAAAAGCTAGGGGGGAGCGACCTAAACGGCAAAATAGACGTGGTACTCTAGGGTGAGGGAAATATATTTTTTTAGAGCACAACACCTTGCCTTTGTAATAACCAATATGTATGTTAGAAAAAAAAAAGATTTCGAGGTTCAAGAATGCTCCAGTTCTAAACCTTCCTCTACTGCGAGTAAGGATAATGCTTCTAACAGCTGCCTCCGTGCTTCTAACTCTGGTATCGTGGTGCGATCTGGCCGGTAGTATGCCATCACTACTGCTATGATCGCTCGGTAGCATGCATATCTGTTAGGTGTAAGGGATTAGTTAGCTAATGCGCTTTAAGAACGGCGTAGAACGGGCGAGGGAGAGTTCCCAGTACGCACAAAAGCTGCCTTATTCGCCCTCTACCCACCAGCGACGGATAAGAGCCAAAGCCCTCGAAAAACGCAGAAGACCCTGTAGCGAAAATCTCCGACAGCATCGGATCGCCCAACACCACTCGCCCGTAATCAAGGACAGCGGTAACTTTCTTCGTTCGTGAATCTAGGAGAATGTTGGAGTAACCCTCATTCATCACTACAAGCCTAGCTTCCCGCACATCGTCTAGCACCGGGGAAAGACGGTCCATCTCCTTCCGGATCTGCTCGTATGGAAGTAGAACTACCAGATCCTCTGCATCACGTAGGACGGCTTCGACTAAAGAGAGGAATGCCTCTCCCCACCTGTCGAAACCTGCGCCCGAGATCACCCTAACTAATGGCCCGAAACTTAGTTGCAGTTGCGGTGTAGCGCTGATATAATAGAAGAACCTTCCGAGCTGCCTGTCGACATAATACTTGTCGTTAGCGTCCAGGCATGGGTGTAGCTCTTTCAGCGGCATCCCTGGCACATATTCCATCAAGATATACGGGGCACCAAGCTCCGCACCGTACGCATCGTACTTCAGCACGCGAGGAACAGGTATCTGGCCCTGTGCTCCAAGCGTTTGGAGGACCTCTGCTTCTGTCTTCAGACCTTCTTGCTCGTGTCGTAGGAGTCTGGCATTCTGTGATGGCGCGATTTTGAGCACTAACCGCGAACCATCAACCATGGTCAATAGATAAAGCGTGTGAAGGCTTCCGACTGTCAATTCTTTGATAGAGGAAAGCGTAGCGTCTAAAGGTGAGGGAATAACACTCCAAAGAGCCTTCTGTATGGCGGAGATCTCCATTGCCAACCTCGCTGTCACATAACGGTGGCGCCAGGCGACAAGCGCATGTACAGAGTATTTATCAGCGGGTCGAAGACGCATGGCACAAGCGAAGAGAATGGTAAACAGGTCTTAGAAATCCAAGGACGAGGTCATCTAGCTTGGATACACGAGAGATATTTAAATAGAGGGGTTATGGTACGACATTATAACAAATGTTAACACGATTCAATCTGGTATCTGAAAGCGAACAAGCAGATCTCTAGCGGCTGGGTTTCCACGACATGTGTGCACTGTACATACGTACACACATATCTGAGCAGGCATTGCAAGAGCCAGGTCTAAGCATCCTATAAGAAGGCCTTCGAGGCGAGAGTACTCTATATCCAACAGCCAACAGGCTTTGCATAAGTAGATGCTCCAGCCAACCGGGTTCATCACTGCATGGCTGAGGCGATTGAGAGTTGCGTGTGTGCAGGCGTCCGGGGCTAGTTAGTACTCTAACAACAGGCATTTCACGCCAGCTAGTGGGATGTCGCCCGGAATGTCCTACTCGGATGTTGTGAGGCGCGATTTCGCTTAATGGTTCCCGATCAGGTAGGCATTTCATTATAGCTTGCAATCGAACCAATGCCTAAAGACATTTGGCGAATGAGTCTGGACCGGACTTTGGACCGCCCCACCAAAAAACTTCCCCCTACACGCGTTTCCGAAGTCTTGATCTACAACACACACCCCATCCTTCGCATTTGACACGAAAATGCCTTGGATATGCACGCTACTCGAGAGCAAATAATCTATCGAATGATGACACCCGCTTCGATTATCAAGCGAATTCCCTGCTCTACTAGGATGCGCTTTCGAAACACTTCGCACTTCGCACTAGAGTTGTGGTGGCATTTTAAGGGGACTACTTGTACGTCGTTGCCATTAAGAGCTCACTATTGACGGTGTCCGTTGGTCAACCTCGTCAGCGGCGTTCTCACCAACGCCGGATCCGCCAGGGAGTCGTCTTCCATCTGCCTGTTGATTCGACAAGTTCCTACTTGCATCGTTGATCTCCGCAAGGTTGTAGCGCCTCAATTGATCAAAGTCGGCCGGCACAACACTCATTCCGCAGATGTTCTGTTTCAGAAACCGAAATTAACTACCGCGCTTACTGACAGGGATATGCCTTACCATACCTGGAATATCTCCACTAGAACGAGCAAATCATAGTCTTTTAGGTCGACCCTGTGTCCCGGTCCTATTACCGCTGCAACTCGCTTTATAATGCTGTCTCTGGTTAAGGTATTGTGGTTTCGTATGTTTGTACGAATCGCAAACTATACCGAAATCCCCAATTTTACGAACATTAGCCAGAGCTGAATTTGAGCATTGACTTCCGCGCCACTGCTCTTTGGAGATACATACCTTTTTTCCCGCTTGATCACTTCTATGGAAGTGGGGTGCAAGCACAATCTTTGATACTTCGTCCAAACCATTTTCTGTTGCTTTCCCAATCAGAGTCATGGGCGTAAGTCTCTTGACCCAACGACTCTGTTTGCGTCCTGATGATGAGGATGCATCTGTACAAATGCGGTGTACAAACCCGACGGGTTCAATAGGCTCCCGAGTCTTGAAAAACAAGACTTCTCGAGAGATACTAAATTAGTTCCGTTCATATCGGAAACAATGAGCGAGCACACACCACATTTAACATCAACTCTGACGGGACTGAAGAGCCTGTCATCCTTGGGCTGTCGAATCTCCGATATCTCTCTGTTAATCTCGCCTTCGATATCCCCACTTTCTACTTCGCCTTCGTAGCTACCGTAGAGTTCTTCCGCTTGCTGTTCAACATGTATTAGCCTCGATATCTGACGATGGCCAGATGTAACGGGTTATTTTGGATTTCTCCCGGACAACTCCCGCAGGTCTATGGCTCACCTTGTTGAAAAGATCAATCAAATCCCCCGTACACTTTGCTTCCTTATGCATATCGCAAGTAGCCCAAATCCCCGAGTCCCCAGGTTCGATGCCGTTGCTGCTAGAGTTATTTCCGCCACTTCTCTGTTTCGGTGTCTGCCACTGTCGCTTGCCCTGTCGGATCACAGTTAGATGAAATAGTGTGCTTTAGTCACGCATTGCCACAAGCAGTCCTCGATACTGCGTGTAGACCACTTATACCTTGACTTTTTTGGATGGTCTGCCGGGTGCGCCCTCGAGCTTTCGTTTCTTAGTGTCTGTCATTGGTCCGTCCAGAGAAGGAATTGTGGATACGGAAGAATCGTTTTCCAATACGGGCTCTTCTAGCCTCCCCGGTGGATTTCCAATTGCCAATAATGGAGCTTCTAGTAGTTCAGCTAGGAGAAATAAATTTCAATCGAACTGGTGGCTTTTGTCAATCACATTGCAGCAGATGGATTATGTAATTCCCAAGAATGCGGCTTGGCATGATCTAAAGCGGAACATTTACTCATCCAAGCGGTCCAGCGATTCTCAAATAATGCCTGATAGTCGCAAAGAAAAGGCAAGTCACCAATAGCCCAAATACTCCTAGAGCCGTTATCTTATTGTTTTCATAGCCTAGCGCACTTCGGTCTATAATTGCGGGGTCCACTGCTGGAGCGGTGGAAATTTGTACGTTGACTCTGGCAGCGTGTCATCTAGGCTTGTTACTGACAAACCTGTGGTCTAGCAATTACATATCCTGCCGAATGTCCGTCCCACCAGAAGTGTTCAAAGACCAAATTGACAGCTATACTGATCCATCGATGGGTAGTTGCGAAGACAAGAACACAGCTCAATCGCAGACTACCAGATGGAAAAAAGCTGCCATGGCCTTCATTTGGCTCTGCCTGGTATGCTGGGTGCACCACCTTGATAATTGGGAATTCGATAAAGGCTGGCATTCGTATGAATAGCCCGCTATTTAAAGTCGTGGAGATATACCGTGCTCACCTATCCATAGGATTCGTCGCCTTCGATACCTTCAGGAATTTACTGCAGGACGATAAAGGCAAGATATCTGGGCCGAGGACAGTTCTGGCCGGGCTAGGAGCAGGTGGGCCCATGCTGCTTGCGATAATCATCATGCAACCCTACTTAAAATCGATTTAAAGGTGTTAGTGAATCACTATTTGCGGTAACACCATTTGAAAGCATCAAAACGACATTGTAAGCACTACCCAACGTTCCTCTATGAAACCCAGACAATTGGCAGCTGATGGGCCTTTTAAACTACAGGATTGATGACCGTAAATCAGGGAATCCTCGCATGCGAGGCTTCCTCCATGGCTCTAAAATCATGTTCCAAGAACGCGGTGTCCGCGGATTTTTCCAGGGGTTTGTCCCCACAACAGCCCGGCAGGCTGCCAATTCGGCAGTGCGATTTGGAAGTTATACTACGCTTAAGCAGCTTGCGCAGAGTTATGTTGCGCCAGGTGAGAAATTGGGCACAGTCAGTACATTCGGCATTGGGGCGACGGCCGGCGTGATCACAGTGTGAGCCTTGGAGATTAAATGCCACCAAGCAGCGCTAAATTTCACGACAGATATGCCACAATGCCGGTGGACACAGTCAAGACTCGGTACCAAACCTGCCGTGGGTTCCACTGTCAATAGGGTATACTCACGTTTAGAATACAGTATGCAATCTATCGAAGCTAGAAAGGAGTATAAGAACACATTTGCATGCGCAGCAAGAATATTCAGGGAAGAAGGCGTGCTGGCATTTTGGTCAGGCGCACTTCCGCGTTTGGCCAGATTGATGGTAAGGGCCGACTAATGCCAGAATTCCTCCTACGAAGCCGCAGTTGCTGATATCATCCTATAGTTAAGCGGTGGGATTGTGTTCACCATGTAAGGCCAACACTCACCCGATGAGACCCGTAGTACTGACCTTCCCTAGGTACGAAAAGGTGATGGAAGGGTTAGATATTCTGGATCCAGAAAAGAAGTATATATAGACCAGTTGCTTAGCAGCATATACGAAATGTGTTAATAGAGGAGGGGCCTCTCCAAATCACTACCCTAGAATATTGATGTCATTGTGTGGCTTGGCAGACCCTCGGTACCCCGCCAAAAGTGAACTTCAAGGCTAAGAGCGCCCACAAACTGATGACAAAATTACTGGAGAACTTAAAGCCCCGAATTACACATTTACTAATTGCCTTTCCTGTCTTTGCCGCGTGTTTCTTTGTTACTATCAAGCACTCCGCTTGGAGTAGGGCTACATTTGCCACCAGCCGACAAAACATGGCCTGGAGAAGCTCGGGAAGCAGCAACGGGGGGTTGATACACAACCTAGCAAGGAATGGATTGATCAAGGCTGAGAGAGTAAAAGAGGCTATGCTCGGCGTATGTAGAATTTCCAAGAACCAACGCGACATCCACGAGCTCACTTTTCACAGGTTGACCGGGCCGACTACTGCCCCAGGTCTGCGTATGAGGATTCCCCTCAAACCATCGGGTTTTCCGCCACCATATCCGCCCCGCATATGCATGCCTCAGTAGGTTAAGGATCGGTGCCTGTACTGCTAGATAATTTTAATTTCTCTTGACGAGTAGGCATGTGAATCCCTCCTTCCCTTCCTTCATTCGAATGCTCGTGTGCTCGATGTTGGTTCTGGATCTGGCTACTTGACACATGTCCTTGCGAATCTGGTTGCTCCCGACGGAGTCGTGACTGGTGTGGACCATATCCAGGGGCTAGTTGACCTATCTATCAACAATATGAAGAAGAACAAGGAGGGTCAGGCGTTACTAGAATCAAAGCGTGTACAATTCGTCAAGGGAGATGGCAGACTGGGGTATAAGGAAGGAGGTATAGTTCTCTGCTTTTCGATAAAAGAAAGGGATGACTTCTTGAAGACTACGGCTTTTCGTTTTATTTACTCGGATGCCACAAAAAGTTTACCAGAATACCACAATCCTGATTCCAATCCGCTTGCCGTCTATTAAGTACATTTTTTTTCACCTATCCCCTCACTCTGTAGTGTTATGGCAGTCCCCCCTATAATACAACAGTGGACCTTGGGGGGCGGGGCGCCCGCAGTCACGGGAGACCCCCGGAACATATGCACCATGAGGCAACGGTGGTTCTCTGGGGGATGCCTGTGGTTGTTGGGGTCCTTCCCTAGCATGCAAAACTTCCAGTGCTGGTAGTGTTTCACGTGTTGACTTGTGGCATCCGATTAAAATTGGGGACTCGTGGCATTTGGGGAATTGTCTCTAAGGAGGAAAGGAGGTAGATAATTGGCTAACTTTAGCTCATTCATGAGCAGGACCCTACGATGCCATTCATGTTGGTGCAGCAGCCGCGTCAATGCATCAGCCTTTAATTGACCAACTGAAGGCCCCTGGGAGGTTTGTTGACACGGCCATGCTCGGTCAAATAGGAACACTTAGAGATAGTGTTAACTCGATTTTAGGATGTTTATCCCCATTGATGATGGCTTCTATATGCAGCATGTCTGGGTCATTGACAAGAAGGAAGACGGTACTATTGAGAGAAAGAAGTTGTTTGGCGTGTCTTATATTCCTTTGACTGATGCTCCAGACAGCTAAGCTCGACAGAACTCGGCCTTGGTGGCCAGGATCGGTCTTTTTGCGGGAGTTTGTGTAACGTTTTGACTGCTTTTGGTATTTGTGAACGAACTGGGGCGCTGCATAGGATTCGGTCTGTGTCTCAATAGTGCTGTTGGTATTGTGCTCCTTTAGCTGTAAATTAAAGATGAAAGTTTGAATAACTTATTGTTCCTTGGTACAGAGTGACAATACAACAAATGTTTAATCCTGCCAATTAAGGCTTAGCGTCTTGCGAGATCCACACGCCAAGATTTCGCGACCAAACTCCGAAATTTTTGAATTTCACCGCTTCCTTTGATATTAGAACTTACTACTTGACGTCTAAAAGGCTACAGACTAGAAACGGATTATAGTCTGCTCATCCATATAAAGTACGCCAAATTCTATCACCGGTATTTGGCTGTACTCGCCAATCCTTTTTGCGATCTTTGCCATTTGGACAACATGGCCGATGATCTTGAGGTTCGTCGCTTGAGTGCCCCGCTCTGCCCGAGCTCAGCACTAATGTTAATATTGCAGGAACGGCTCAGAGGCTATGCGAAGTCATTTGATGGTCTATTATCGTTGATACCAGCGAAGTACTATTACGGTCAAGATAATAGTGTAGGTGCTGAGTTTATATCGGTAGAGGAGAATGTTGTTAATCGCATGCGCTGTGATATAGAACCAATGGCGAAAGAAGAAGCAGACAAAACAAGAAGCGAAACAAGCAAAGCTAGCAAAGCTAGACCCGGACTCTGCAAAGAGTGCGAAGGATGTGAGGGATGAGAATGAACGTAAGCGGAAGAGAGATATGGATGAAGCGTCAGACATTGAAGGCATCGAAAGAGAGAGGCCGAAGGAAGGATTGAGGGCTTTGGAGAAGAAGCCAAAGAAACAGAGAAAGGACCCAAAAGCTAAGGCTGAGGGATCGGCCGCTGAGAAAACGGCTGGGGATGCTTTAGCTCCTCTCAAAGCCGAAGGATCGGCTCCGCCCGTGCAGAAGCTAAAAGCAGACAAGAGGAAAAAGGATAAGGGCAGCAAAAAGAAGGCAGGGAATACAGCGGACAGTTATGGGTCACATCTGAGCCGGAACACTGGTGCGCTGGACAGGAATGATCTGGTCAAAGCCGACCGGAAGGACACCTTTCCTATAGTCAATGGCGAAGACAATGCTACGGAGCTCATTCATATGGACGGCTTCGATAACCATTCCAACCCTTCGGTGACTCCAACACCGGCACCCGAATCACCCAACTTTGATCTTCCAGCGTTACCATCCGGCTCATCTTCTATTTCTTCTATTATCCCTCTTACGTCGCTTAGTAAGATTAGGAGACCTTCTGCCGATCCTATTGAACTTAAAGCTCGTCTAGCTGCGCGTATTGAGGCACTACGAGCAGCAAGAAAAGCCGATGGCCCGGATGGCGCCCCAGCTCGGAATCGGCAGGAGTTAATGGACGCGAGGCGGCGGAAAGAGGAACAACGGAGAGAACATAAGAAAGAACTGAGACTAAAGGCGAAGGAAGACGAGAAGGCTAGAGAAATGGCGGCCCCCTCGGGAACAATATCGCAGGCGCTGCCGAATGCGGGACAAGTAAGCCTTAAGGAGGCCGTACCGGAGAGCAACTTTTCATTCGGAAGAGTTGCCTTTAGCGACGGACAACAGCTTGATTCGAGTCTTTCTAGTCTCTCAAATCCTAGGAGGAGAAAGGGGCCCCAAGATCCTCTCACGGCAATGAAAGCCGCTGAGAATAAGCGCGCACGCCTCAGCAGCCTAGACGAGGAGAAACTGAAGGAGATTGAGGAGAAGGACCTCTGGCTTAATGCCTGCAAGCGCGCCCACGGTGAGAAGATCAAAGATGATAGTGTGTTGCTAAGTAAGACGCTTAAGCGCAAGGAGAAGGTGAAGAAGAAGAGCGAAAAGGAGTGGAAAGAGAGAATCGATGGTGTGGATAAGGGGAAGGTAATGAGGCAGAAGAAGAGAGATGAAAACTTAAGAAAACGGAGGGAGGAGAAGAGTAGCAAAGGAAAGGGAAAGGTGGGTAAGAGCGGGAAGAAAGTCCAGAGGCGACCAGGATTTGAGGGTAGTTTCGCTGCGAAGACAGGGGGTAAGAGGAGGTGAACAGGAAATTCTGTACGTAGCTCCTGCGTGCCAAAGTCACAAATCACTAGCACACCACTTCATGAAACGCAAGTATGCCCCCACCACCCCTTCTGCGCCTTAGGTTTATTACAACTCTACGCAACAATAGGCCTTACACGTGCCTCTTTGCCTATAGAAAGGCATGTAAGACCTGTCTAAAGCCCTACGTGGAGCGCCAAACATGTCTGCGGCTACCGCCCAACTTGTATATATGGCTGGACTTAATGTTCGAAAGGAATCTAGCATTGTGGTGAGCAAATTTTGGGAAATATGACAGGTCTTAGTTTTGGATGAGACTAGCAATAAATGCACCTGTTTCCTGTAAAATGTCACGCAACAGAACCAAGTGATAATTATGAACAATTGTCGAATGGTTTGAATGTACAATAGCTGCCCTATCTCGGGATGTAATATCAAATTGATCCCTATCTGTACGGTGCATCTGCTCTAGCTGCAGCCGCCAACTCAGGTTCCCACTTGTCGCCATTAGCGAGCAGCTTTTCTTTGTTATATAGAAGCTCTTCACGGGTCTCGGTCGCATACTCCGCATTTGGTGCTGGAAATAAATGAGTTATCTGGACGCAATGTAAAATAGCGGTATTCGAAGGGGCTTACATTCGACGATGGCATCCACAGGGCAACTCTCTTGGCAAAAGCCACAGTAAATGCACTTGGTCATGTCGATATCATATCTGGTTGTCCTTCGGCTTCCATCCTCTCGTTCCTCTGCTTCAATCGTAATAGCTTGTGCGGGGCATATCTAGGCAATTTAGTTGGGAAAACGATTGACCTCGTCCATTCTAGTGGCAGACTTACAGCTTCACATAGCTTGCAAGCAATGCAACGCTCCTCGCCCGTAGGGTACCGCCGTAGTGCATGCTCGCCTCTGAAGCGGGGAGAAATAGGGCCCTATAACCATTATGAGACTAAATTTCCGATTGGTAGGGCTGTACCCCCAAACTAGCTACGGCACCTTCTCGAAAGGATAGTAAATCGTATAGCTATTCAAGGGTCAATCTTCTGGCTAGGTTACCAGCAGGACTATCTCGTAGGCACTCACGGTGGTCTGAAGAACTGCTCTAGGACCACATACATCCCTCTGAACAGTTCAACCATAAGGAAGAATTTCCCAGCTTTGTCCAACGTTGACTCCTTGCTCTCATTCCATCGTTCCGGTCGGGGCAATCGAAATCCTGCGGGTGGTGGACCATGCGGTGTGGCGGCGCGCACTGTGCTGGTCGAGAACTGAGATGAGACAGGAAATAGGACTAAGGAGCGATTGCGTGAAGCCAGAGATTGCAAAAGAAGCCTTGAAGACGGGTGACGAGCCGCAAGCATCGCCAGCGGTTGTAAGGATGCCATCTTTGATAGATCAATAAGGCAGGTAATCGGTGGAACGGTGATGTCGAGAGGTAATGTATTTTGCGAGAGCTGCGATTCGCCGCTTGATCATCAGGTGAGAGTCACCTAGTGCTGATGGCCCTGCTTTCCTATTTAAATTAATAAACAGTTTTGATGTTCTTAAAAGTCAGGATAAGATACATTATCTAAATTAGTTCATTTTTGCTGGGTTTTGAGGTTGGTACTTTATTACCACGTGAACGGAAAAGAAGAAGTCTCGTAGCCATCCTCGAACATCCACCAGTGAATTCATCAAGCACATCTTTCTACCATTCGTTCCATAGCATAAAAATTTCCTAAACCATGATGAGAATTACCTTTGCACGATCTGCCCGGAGACTTACCCAACAGTCTTTGCGGCAACGGTGCACGATTGTGCGATCATCATCCCTCCATGCAACCAGGTTCATCACAAGGCCGTCTCAATTCGCTCCTACACTGTCCTCTTCTGCCGTAAGGTTCTACTCTGCACCAGCAGGGTTAACACAAGAACAAGTAGAAGGGAGGATATTGGACCTCCTTAAGAATTTTGATAAGGTATCCATCTGCTTTAATCTTTGACCGAGAGGGCCACGATTGACAAAGAATAATTAGGTCAACGACCCAACGAAGGTATGGGCCCTATAACCTCCCGGGTGTAGCAATTGCTCAATTATTACAGCTCTCGCCCAATTCGCACTTCTCCAATGACCTTGGTTTGGACAGCCTGGACACAGTAGAAGTAGTTATGGCTATCGAGGAGGTTGGCTCCGCCAGATGATCCCCGGTGATTAGCTATTGATACCTTCATAGGAATTCAGCATTGAAATTCCAGACAAGGACGCGGATGCGATCCACAGTGGTATGTCCAGCATATCTCACCGGCTCTAGGCAACCAGTATCTAACACTCAGTAGTCGACAAAGCAGTGCAATATATTCTCTCGCAGCCCGATGGTATGTGCTTTAAACCTTCAATTACCTGCGATTGCGCCGAATATTGCTCACTATCTACTCCAGCTCACTGACGATTTCACCAACAACATCCGAAGCAAAATACTATAGGGGAAAGGACGACTAGTGGATGTGTGACAAACTTGACCGCTAGGCATTGTACATGTTTCGCCCTGCGGGCAAAGAGATTTCTTTTTCTCCCAGGTTGTAGCATCATGTAATATCAATTAGACAAAGCTCTTTGCTCCGTAGCGTTGTGGTTGTGATCACCCATCAATTTGGCTGTTTCAGGAATCGCCCCAATTGAGGCTGAACATTTTAGCGTGTATGAACCCCTTCGGACCGTTTCACTGCCCTCTTGCAAGCTGTCAACACCAGGCATTTATAAGTCACTACCGAGTTAAAACCACGCTTTCACTGTAGATTGGAGCTACCGAAATATTTTTTGTACATGGGAAGACCTGGTCCTAGATATTTGCGCAAGACAATCAATTCCTACGCCCGCTAGCGTTGCATTACTTGCTCAGACTCCATCAACGAACTACCCAACGATATAAAGCAAAATAATGTCTTCGTCAACCTCGGGTCTCACGCGGCGCCGGGGTGTGACTGGAGTTGGTCCCGACGATGACGATGGCACAAGTTCACCCGCATCAAAGCCCCAGTCGTCGTTGGATATTCGAGGGCCAGAGACATCCTACACCAGTGGCGAGAACGGACACAAGATCGCTTTCGACCCGCAGGATATCAGTGAGAGCGAAGAGAGAAGTAAACAACCGAAGTTGACGCTGATGGAGGAGGTGCTACTACTGGGCTTGAAGGATAAGCAGGTACAACTCCGTCCACAATATGGGCGTTCTCGCTCACTCTTCAAAACTTTCCGAAACTGTTTTAATGGCCAAATTGTGAAAGGGTTATCTATCTTTCTGGAACGACAATATCTCATATGCTCTACGAGGGTGCATCGTCATCGAGCTTGCGTTTAGGGGCCGTGTCAGCATGCAGAAGGACTCATCAAGACGACGGTTTCCGCTCGCCGATAGAGTGATTGAAGTTATCGATGATACTCTAACAGGAGAAGTTTTGCTTGATGAAGCACTCAAGATGATGAAGTCCAGCGAAAAGATGAGCGTAAGCTCTTGGATCGATCTAATGAGCGGTCAGTGATCAAGTCGACAGTGGTCGAATATTCCGACCTTCCCGTTACTATCAGACCTCCTACTAACAGTGGTATCTCGAATTAGGAGAGACGTGGAACCTGATGAAGATTGGCTACCAATTAAAGCAGGTTCGAGAGCGTCTCGCGAAAGGGCTTGTTGATAAGGGCATTTTACGAACTGAGAAACGCAATTTCCTTCTATTTGATATGGCTACGCATCCTGTGGCAGACGGGGGGGCAAAAGACGAAATCCGACGGCGGGTGCGGAATGTGCTCACTAATAGAACGGTGGTTTTGCCAGAAAGCCAGTTCTTGCCCGCAGACATGGAGTTTAGGTACCTGAGAACAATCGCAATGGTGTGCGCTGCGTATGCTGCCAACGTGCTCGAAAACGCGTTGGCAACGCTAGGGCACGAGTCTAGAGAACGCGCATTTGCACAGGTCGACGAATTACTTGCAGAATACTCTCAGTGGCCCTTCGGTAGCAGAGCTGGCGGCTCAGCGGGCATCGGGGCAAATCTTGGTCGAGTAGTTTCCGAGGAAGCCAACAACGCTAAAGATAAGGAACTCCAGCTTGAAGTACGTAAACACATTCCTCATTGTTTTCTCAATAGAAGCCCGCAGGTGTCCCCCTAGAATTCTCCGCTAGGAAGTCACACTATGGAAACGGCTCCATTCTCTCCGGCAGCTGCTTTTGCTGACATTGTATCGAATAGGTTGTCGCGGCATGTTTGAGCGTTTTCACAAGACTTGATTCTCTTCTGTGAATCAAGCTACGAGATCAGAAAAAGTCAATTGCGCGAGGGGTTCCAGTTAGTCAAGGTACTAGCGAGCCTTCTTTCATTTTTGTTTTCTGTGTAGCGACGGGCATGAAGGATGCTCGGGAAGCGCTGATTCGTATTCGCATTGGGATGTGCCACTAGTATACATCCTGATGGATGTAATGTCATCTTCCCACCTGTTTCAAAATGCAAAAGAGTTGTTTCAGACCTTCCGATCTTCGCAAGCGTTCGTTACTTAATTCCTTTTTACTATAGTCGCATCTGTCCTGAGGATGCCAGAGTTGCCGAGGGCCAAAAGCGGTGCTCGAGCTTTCGCATGTCAATGGATGTCCAAACACCCTAAGTCTACGTCACATCTTTGCCATGACTCGTGAGCCAGCATAAGAATGAATCACTCGCGCACAGACGCAACCGGCAAAACCAGCGGAGAACGGTGTTTAGAGTGCGGCGGAAAAACCATCCTACGGCCATGCGCATGCAGAACGCAGCGTGCAGCAGGCTGTATGCACGTCGAATTCTAGCTACCCATAGGGACAGGAGACTCGCGATGCTAGCTATCCTAGCTGGTCAGGTTCGAGTTGATTAGCATCTAAACACCTGCACGGCGGGACAGGAGGCACAAACCTAACGCACGTTCGAGCCAAGCGTTCGGTGAGTCCCCAGAAGCTTGGATTACCTCATAGGTATTTGGAGTTGATCGGGGATGCGTCCCGACCAGTGGCGACGACGGTGTGTGCGTTGTGCTCCGTGTGCATTGCGCGAGTTGTGCGATGTTTGTGCCGTTCTGTGCAAGAAAGCTGTGATTGTTCGATCTTAGTATCGAGACTAGCGAGATTGCCGAGCCCGGAGATCTGGAAACTCAATGATCGATCGCGGAAAGGCCCAAGCAGGGATCCGGTTGGGATCCTCGCCCGGCGCCAAAGAGGAGCGAGGACCCATTCGGAGGCATCTGCCGGAAGTGTTGATGTCCGCTGCCTCGCACACCTACATTAATTAGCAATGGCCTGCCCACTTTCCCTCAGAGGTTTAAATCCACCTCCCAACTCTTCCGACGAAACGAAAATCACTTTGCCATTATCGCGTTCTCACCAGGTCGAGCCGCGGACTCCCCCGTCTGGCTACTACTGACTCCGCGGTCGACGTCGCCACCGGCGCCTCCGCCTTCCCGTCGGCACTTCTAGCTAACCGGTCAGACCGAGGATCAACTCGTGAGTGTGCGCCTATAGAATTGCCTCATACATGGGAACTCGCTGCGCACCTTTTCCCCAGATTTTTAATTCTATCTATCTCAGGTTACTAACAAACCAATTATGACGCAGCTTGAGTTGTCGGATTCTGTGTCACTCGACATCTGTATCCCGGTCGCCCCAAGCTTTCTCAACACTAAAGCCAAAAATCGGACGGATCGTGTCTTTTATTGGTGGTGAAAGTACTGGCATACCTCGCTGCTAACCTCTCTCTGACCGCCGCAAGTGTCCAATCTCGATTCCCGGCACCTCCTGGAAATTACGCTATTGCGTTCCCGGAACCCCGCATCATTGGTCGTCGAGAAAAGATACTGCTTAGTGGCGATTGCCCGTCACTATTTGTCCTCCATGCCTCCAATGCGCACCATTCCTCTGGCTAAGGCCGTGAAGACCGAGAGGACGCATGAAGAAAACCAAGAGCGGTAAGCCATAGATCTCCCATGTGTTTACCATCCAGATGACTAACTTTACTAGCGCATACATTGCTGCATCAAGGCGAAGTGACAGAAGCCTCGAAGCTCGTGTCGAGTCTGCTCGACGGGCATCTGAGATCCACAAACGGCGAACTGGCCGATCGCTGAGGGTCACGGAGCAGGATGTAATAAATGAAGAGATGTATGAGGAGGAAGACGACGATCTGCCGCACCAATACCGACGGCTGACCGCGGGTCTTCAGACTGGTTCGTCAGATTTCAATCGGAAGCTCGCTGCTTATTTGACGAACCATGTGGCTATGAGGAGCGCCCTTGACCAGGCGGTCACCACTTCATACGCTCAGTCTTTCCCCAATGCGCCTCAATTCGTTCACAACCGCCAGTCTATGTACCAATCGCCTTTCATGACGCAGCCGATGGCACAGCAGGCACTCTACCATCCAGCGATGTTCCAACAAGTACCACTATACCAAATGCCCGGCGCTACTAGCTTCATGCAGCCCTCCCCACCAGCACCCATTCCGCTGCAGCGCCCAGTCATAGATCCCTTACACAGCGTTACTAGCCCACCGCCGTTGGAGCCACACCACGGCCGAGCGATATCGATGACAGTAGGCCCATTAACGCCATCGCCTTCAACATCCACCTCCACATCGAAAGCCCACACTCCACAGACCAAACTAACACCACAGCAGACCTCCGCTAGCCTCAATATGGACTATAATCAGCAAATGATGATACAGCAGCAACACCAACTCATGCAGTCGTCCTCCGCCATAAATTCGGGTATGAATTCCTTGAGTTTGAATCCTCCATGTGAGGACTACGCCAGCCCATATACGATGTCCTTGCCTCCAGAGACGCAGATGCTCCTGGGAAACACACTAAACCCAAACGATCCGCTCACTCCCGCGATGATGGCAGGCAGCGAAATCCTCCCTTCCTACTACAATTACGACTCATATTCACTCGATACGAAGCTCCAACAGGCGTCTCCGTGCGACGGCCTAACCGTAGCCTTAGCACCTAATGAGCTGGACCTCACTCCCCCCGACGATTACGCCGCTGGCCTGAATCCAGCACCTGGCCAGAATTTCGATATCGCCTTCAGAGTTCCAGCCAAGGCGCTCCCGCTGAGCAGGAACAACAGCTCCATGCTAACCAGCGATGGGAGCGTACCCATTGTCGATAAGGAGTGGGCTACATTCATTGAAAATGACTGGGATCAGGTCACCGTATAGGTTCTCACAAAGATAGACCTTCGAACGTCTACACCTGTATCGACTAGCAATTTGTTCCACGAACACATCACTGTAGGGTGTTAAAGCAACTATAAGATGCCTTATACCCACAACTTTTACATTCGAACATCCGGATTGTGATTTTACACGCTTCGCCCACACTCGCGCAGAGATAGTGGACTCGTACAGCGGCAAGCGTTTATCCCGCAGGTTGAGATGGCTAGCCTCTCTTTTGACTAAATATTTTCACACTTATGTTGCCGGTTTACGCCTTTGTTTGGATTAACTATGTTTACACGATCGAAAATCCGTCTATGCTTGCTGCACCCGCTTCACCCGCTTCGTGCCTCGACTAGCAGACTAGCAGTGGTGTCAGGTGTCAGGCGTTAAACCTAAGTTGTTTGAACGTTCACCGTGGTAGTTTCAGTGCGATTGATTTTGGCGTTCATTGGCGAGCTTACTATCCAATATTCCTTGTTACGAACCATTCAGTTTTGGGGGTATTGCTCACCCTTTCGATCTGTGGCTACTCATCAGAAGGGAGAAGCGTTCAAGACGTGTGTTTCTCTACTGGTTGGAATGAACGACCTCACGCCGATATTTTTATGCAAGGCGTGTTAGGCGAGTATGGAATGCAAAAAGCAAAGAGAAGAGAACTAGAATTGAAAAGGGAATACCAATGGGGAATAAAAATGAAGAAATAAAGAGCAGCAACCCCTGACCGTTGCGACAATTGGTGAAGGCGAAGTCGGATCTTATTCCTAGACCGCCTCTACCCATCGCCCCTAGGTTTCTAGGGCAAAAAATAAAATCAGATGGAGTGCGGGAACGTGACGAGGAGCGCACAGAGAATAGAAGTTTACCATGGCTCAGCCCGAGACGGCGCGAGCGGCTGCATGCTTGCTCCGCTCTGGAAAAAGTCAACTGCATCCCGATTCTGAGGTTGCGGGTCCAACTGCAAACCCTCCCTCCTCTACTCCGACCATCACGGCAAATGCCCTGAAGCAGAGATCGAAACCCATCCATTCGCTTACCGAGCGATCCCATTGGTGCCGTACCTGAAAAAGAAATCTGCAGGACGAAGGAAGGAGCCCCAATCCATGCAAATCACACACGAACAACGCTTTCCTCGGAAAATCAAAGGCTGGGCAACCGTGCGGGGTCAGAGGAGAGTTGATCCAGCGAAAAAAAATCAGGTTTAGATCCAAAGTTTAAATTTTAAATATTCGTGCTCTCCCGGCCTTTGGTTGGATGGGTTATTCCGCTGCGGCTTTCGAGGCTTTTTTTTTTCTTTTCTTCCACTTCGTTTAGATAGAATCCCCCCACCGCTAAGAGAGATCGCCGGGTTTTACGCACCACGGGACAAGGCAAAAAAAGGGTTCAGGAATACGTTGGTTCTTGCCGTGTGCTGCAGCAATTGATCTTGAACCCGAGGCCCCGCTAGCAGCGGGAAACTCGTTCTCTAGCTTCTCTGTGGGCCGTCCGATCTGGTGGCATGCTTCCTCCAATAAGAGAGATAGGCATTTGTTTTCAGCTGGGATGGGATCTCGTTATTTCCCACTTTCGTCTTCGCGTGTTTCTTTTGGAGGGACAGTGAGCCGCGATTGGTTCTGTTCAGGGTGTTTGTGACGGGATGGGGCTTTTCCTTTCCTTGTTTTTGCGGTTGTGATCCTGTTGGGTAGGCCGAATTGGGATAGCCAACTAGGCTTTATCGAAGGATCAAGCAACATCTTCAGCTTGACAGGAACAAGTAATTCTAGGCGAGGGAATCGTAGCATCCCCCGCTCTCTCAACTCCCTAGCAGATCCATCTTCCATAATCACAAACCTCCACACTAACCATTTTATACAGGAGTCCTTGACCGCCTCGAAAGGGATTGCAACTGAGAGATTTTCACTCGCATGGCGCATATGCTTACTAATCTAGCACCAATTTGCACCGCCCTACCCAGTTTTCGTACCAAACCTGCAGTGACGATTATCTCCTGCACACAGGCAAATCACGACCCTTTCTATTATCTCTCACACCTATACCGTACGTCAGTCATATTGCCACCGCTCGACCAACCACCACAGGGTTTGGAGAACGGTTGGTCCCTTATCGACGCCACCGCTTTGGCTTACCACTGAGTTCCAGCTGGTTAGTCAGTTAGTTCGTTCGGAGGATAAGTTGCAATATATCCTCCGAGCGAATGGCGTTGGCGCGGGCCATTTCGAGCCTAGTTGGGAGTCCGAATCGGATCTATTCCAAATACCTACCGTGGAGGGGGGAAAAAGAAAAAATACTAATACGAAAGAACTAGCCCCAAAGGGAAGCAAAGACATCATATGCACATAGCGTCACGTTATCACGCGAAACGTCAGTTCCCTCTGAGAAAGGTGCTGTTGTAAAAATTGAAACAAAAAGGGGCAGATATATATATATTCTAAATAGTATTTATGATGAAAAGAATTCTGAAAATAAAGGTTAGTTTTTTGATGTGTTTCCACTATGATGTTCTGTTACTATGTAAGAACTCCCGATGCCAAGGCTACATAAAAATGCTTCGACATTGAGGACTCTAGATGTCACGGCGGCTGCTGGGTGATGTTATGGTCGGCCGCCGAACAAGGGTCAGAAGGAGAGTTAGCCCTAGGGAGGTCAGCAGAGCACATAATGGAACTAGCGAAGCCTAGGTGGGTCCCATTGAAGGCATCACAAGGAACCCACCAAGGAAGCACGGATAGAAGCAAAAAGGCGAGGCACGTACACATGTATGAGGGCCTAGCATAAGGCCGATGGAGGACATCACCAAGGAGAAATACGGCCAATGGAGGATGTCACTAAGGAGGAGCATGGAAGGACCCGAGCACGTATCGTCCTTAGGCCCGCGGTCGCAACGGGTATATGTAATGGATCGATGAGAGTCCTATAAGGAATCTTATTAGTCAAAACTTATAGGCACCGTAGACGTACCATAGCAAGGATCTATTCTATTCTGTCCCGCCAAGGCGATCAGTCTCCTTCTTATACTCCTTCCCATCTCCTTTCTATATGGGTTGGGTGATAAGTTGAGTAATAAGCCGAGTGGTGAGTTAAGCGATGTTATTGTAGCAAAAGTTGAATATTTCTGATTATAGAAAACTCTTTAAAAATGCGTTAAGAATGTGAGTAGAGAGTCTTCCAAGGAAATTTTTCGCTCGGTAAGCCCACTCGGGGCACCTTTAACTAGAACTCAGGGTATCTTTAACTAAAGTTAAGCACTAGGCCCCTAAGCGACTGGACCCCACGACTTTTTTCCCGCTGTCCTCTGTATACAGACTCTTCTACTAAGTCTAGCTGTCCAAGAAGTGTTTTGGTGGGTAGCCCTGTGAAAATCTAGCAGAACTGACCAACTTTACAAGCACACGGCTCGAAAATCTGAGTGGTAACATGAATCTGAGACTTGGCATATAAGAGAGAATTGGTTGGATTAGCTACCTAGGGAATTTTTGGCCTGGAGCTGAGCCCCTGGGCTTTTTGTGGCGGGCCAAACCTAAAAGCCACATTTTCGCCGCCAGCTGCAGCATAGGAAGATCTTCTCATCGGGGCAGTAAATCCCACCTTCGTCGCCAATGAATATGCTCCGCCGCACCCGATAGCTCAGAGATTTCCATCCCGGCAGTGTTGCATGAGTCGCGAAAGGTATTTAAGCCTTCTCCAGTGGGCTTGCTTTAAATTATTTCTGATCTGGCTAGACTAGGACGGTCGACGCGGCATGCGGGTAGGTGAGATAGAAAAAGAGAAGTCGGGGATGGATATCACAATTGCGGAGCTGGTCGGGGGAGAGGTGTATGAAGAGGGTTAATATGGGAGCCCAGGCCTACGCGGCTGAATGTGGGCTTGGATTCATGTTTGGCAAGTCAGCGGTCTGTTCAGCTGGTCAGCCGCACAACGAGGCCCTTAAAAGATCCTCCCCGCTGCGCGATCACTCGGTTTCCGTCCCATTCTTCATTTTTGAGATTTGAAGTTCAAGTGGACCAACCCTTCTAGGATATGGGTATGTTCCAGATTTATCTCTCCAGACCTGGTCGTTTTCTCGTGCAGTTGCTAGCGTTGGCTTCTACTGACTCCTCCCCCGGGCTGGATTTAGACACCACCGGCCCCGCAGGAAAGCAACGGCGAGACATCTTCCTGGCGTGCTTGTGCATAAGGAGAGCAAAGCCAACGGAAGCAAGAGTCGATTCCGACATTCGGGATGCACCTGCAATTCCGCGCCATATTCACCTTCTTCAAGTCATGTACCCGCCCCGATCGGTTCCTGATCCGTTCTATACAGCTCCTGGGATGACAGACCTCCATTGGGCAGCAGGGAGGGGAAATGTTGTCCAATGCTATTCGCTCCTTCAGGCCGGCCTTTTCGTCGACGGCCGCGATAGTGAGGGTTCGACGCCTCTACACTATGCAACGTATTATGGCCAGCTCGGGGCTACTCGGTTTCTCGTGGAGCACGGCGCAGATATCCATGCTGTTGGTCGCAAACACGCCAATGTGGGCCCAATGGCGTGGGCAGTCTCGAAAGGATTCAGTGATGTTGTGAGTTATTTGGCCAGTGTGGCCGTGTCACGGGACCCAGCCGCCGGCGGGACTGAAGCCGTTCGCTTGCCCCCTCCCACTGGCAAGTCCGCGGATGACACCCCAGCTACTATCTCCAATATTGGGGTAAAATCCGAGCTCCATTGGGCGGCCCAGAGAGGGGAAGCGAAGAAATGCTTGGAACTGCTGCTGCAGGGGGTGCATGTTGATTGCCGAGATGAGAATGGCGAAACGCCACTGCATTTTGCCGCATTTTATGGGTCTCTTACAGTTACATGCATGTTGGTTGCCCGCGGCGCGGATATCAATACCACGGGCTTCCGCTACCCACACGGTACGCCACTGGAGTGGGCCAAGCGCCAGAAGCACTCCAAAATTGAGGGGTATCTTGTGGAAATGGGCGCGAAAAACTAGAGTACTTACGCTATAGAACGGAGTTTAATGCGTTAATTTGTCGCAGCCAGTCCCGCAGTGATGCCGAAGCGCTTAGAGTGGGCTGTGGGCCACCTATAGCAGCAGAGCGTCGTGGTGAAAACACTAACCTCGGAGCCCCTTTTTCATCACGAATACCATTTTTGATATGTATATTCTTAGCACCAACGGAGTAGAATAAAATAAAAAAGATCCACAAAATTCACTATTTAACCAGGCCCACTCGACTACAGCCCCAACCCAGGGTTGAGAAAGAAAAAAAATATATATATATATATATATAGGGGTAATTTTCATTTTTATTTTTATTTTTCCGCTTCCCCGAGTTTAGATAGAAAAAACGGGCCCGCGCGATGCTTTCCTATTTGTAAAAAACGGTTTTCTTTCCGGGCGTTCCAGGCGCTCCGCCGGTCCCATCCCGCATATCTTAATAATCCATCCCGACGTTGCCCCGGCCCCCCGGCCGTCAGGGTCGGGGCGGTCCGGAGTGCTATTTTCAGGGGTGTGGCGTGCTATGCGACAGAAACCCCTTTTTTTAAGCTCTCTGTTTTGTCTAAATTTACCGGTTGCGGGGAAGAGAGTGGGGAAGCACCGACGCCTGTTGATCGATTGGAAATCCGGACCGTGAGTTGGGTTGGTAATCTCCGCAGAGGTGACAGGTGAGGCGTCTTGGGTCTGTTTGGATTTTCCGGGAGTTGTGTGTATATACAAATCGAGAAGGAAAAAAAAAAAGGGCGAGATGGGCTCGGGAGGCAATCAGAGCAAGCGTTATTGTCCATATCGGAGCCTCGATCAACGAAAAAAAAATATAAGAATATTGGTGGAGGAAAATGACTAGTGCTGGGATTAATGCTTATTCCTCTTTATCCCCCCCGTCCTTTAGCCAACCCTTTAACAAGCGTTTGGGAAAAAAAGGCAAGCTGCTTCAGAGTATGATTTATGCAGGCAACATTTGCTATAATTTGAAAACCACAAGTTCCAGACGCACCTATGCCATGCAGTCGAAAGGTGATATTTACTGTTGAGGAAGTAGTATAGTGTGTTATCCCTATAGGCAAGCCCGTGAAAGTCTTGGTGGAAATGAGATAGATAAGTCGAACTATTAGAAATGGGTCTAAGCTTATTCATCGATTATCTCCCGACAAACGGCGTCTACAAGCTCATCCTTGTATTTGTCTTGCACGTAGATGAGGAAATAAGGCGTGGCCGGATTACTGGCCTCTTGTTCGAAAACCTCGCTCTCATCCACGACTTCTGTAACATAGCCGTCATTGTATTTGCGCCAGATATTTCTCTGGAAATCGTAGATGTAGATCCAGTAGTGGCCGAAGCTCACAGTACCTAATTTGAGGTTGATGATAAGCAAAGTGGATAACGGAGGTTAGAGTGAGTGGTGTGTTGGGACATGAAAGGATAGCGAACTCACCCCGGTGTATAAAGACAGAGTGGAGCCGGTAAGCTCTTTGACGAAGGTCCGAGAACTGTCTGCTCAATTGATATTGAAGGTCCTCGATTGATGCATTAATGTCTGGTGGCTAGTTAGTTCATGTAACGGATGAACCAAATGAACCACATGTGAAACCCTGCGAACCCGGCGTGTATCGGGGTACGTGAAAAACTAAATGTACTCACGCTGCAGCTCCATCATCGCATTTTCAGCTTCCTTCTCGAGAGCGAGAGGTATATCTGGCTCAACCACTAGGCCATCATCCATTCCCCACTCACTAGCAGCTTGGATGTCCTCTAGCCAATCTTTTGTGAGGTTAAGCATGTCAACGACATTCAAATTGGCCTGTGTAAAAGATTTGCCTGTGTTAGCCAATGCCCTGAGACTAGTAGTTAATGCTAACGATGGAAGAAAAGGGCATCATCTTGCCTCAGTCTGCATCAACTCTCGTCTTCTCCGCTCAAGCTTTAGGAGTTCTTCCTTCCATTGCCACGTTCTCTCTCGCCTTGACATTAAAATGGGGTCGTTGGACTCCATGTACCGGTCTAGATAGATGACTTTTTCAAGGGCAAGGTGTGAGTCTGCCTTGTAAGGAGTGTTTTTCGCCTTGTCGAACTGAACCCGCTGTACCTGGATCTGTAGGATAGGTGGATTGTGGCTGATCGAGTGAAACTGCCGAGCAGTCGCTTCATCTACCTCAATTTGTTGCTCGTCGAAGGCACCATCGAGGGCGGAATATATATCCCTTGGCCCAGCCGCAACGTCTACCTTGATGTCTGCGAAGAACTCCTCCTTTACACGGAGCGCTTCCCCAGGCTTATTGATGTAGCTCTTCGTTTTACCGTAGAAAAGCCTATGGATTATTCAGTATTGAAGCTGGCATGTGTGAATGGGTTCGGCGTAACCTACTGCTTGATTTGGTCGACTTGTTCGCCATCTGCTTCGAAGCTAGTGGCTCTTATAGCGCATTCGAGCTGAAACAACACGTTCGCAATGACTTCCGTAACATCTTGCTGTGCCCCCATCTCCAATTCTCCCCGGGGTTTTTGAGTCTCTGAAGGGTTAGGCCGAGGAGGTACAGGCGGTGGACGATCTGGTGGGCAGGCTGTCGCCTCTGCCGGAAGTGTTGGTGGGGCGCCGTTGACTTGCTCCTCCTCGCTCGGGACTCCATTTTCATTGGGGGAGGCATCCTGAGAATCTTGAGACAACAGGTTTTCGAGAGAATTTCCGGGCGGCGGGTTATTTTCTTTGTCAATGAGGCCCTGAGCCTGTGTTCCGTTATCATCGCCGTCGAGCATTACGAAGTCAACCTCATCGTGTGTAGGGTTTTTATCGGAGACATCGCCGACAAGAGTTGCATCGCTGCCAGCATCGCTGTGGATAGTCTCTAAAGGTTTCTCGTCGGGTGTTTCGACGTCGACATCCATATGGCTAGATAATTGAGGCGGGCCAACTGGTCCCTGGATTGGAGCACCATTGATCTCTCCCAGGGCAGACGGCCCGTGGGCGCTTGCCATCGACATCCGCCGGTAGTGTTCCTCGTTCACGGAACTGATAAGTGTAAGACGGGCAAGCTCGTAGTCTGGAGTGATCGCGGATGCTCTTGCCGTGATGAGGTTTCTGAACAGCTTCTGAAGCTCGTACGCGACTATCCAAGTTAGCTTTATCGATGTAACGGCGTGGGGATTTTGCCCTACACTTCTGCGCCCGCTCAACTTCCTTCCGAGACACTTTCCTCGAACCGACCTTCTTTTTCTCCAAGTTCTCTGGCGATATCTCCATCTTGAATCGGTCGAAGTTTAAAATCAAGTCTCGGAGTGGCTTGACTGTGAAATAGAACTGCAATAAGCTGTTTAAGTAGCAGGTGTTGCCGATATTTTCTAGCCCCACAGGCCAATCGGGGGAGAATTGGTCTGACATCTTTCCGGTATTCAGAAACGACTCAATTCTGTAACTTGATTTTTCCTTCCCAATGGCTTTGAGCGCGGCTCGTAAATCATTAAGCTGTTCCGGCTCGTCTTCCACCCGAAGGGAAAATGTGGTGAGGATTGTGTCGTCGTCTAAGGTTCGGTCGTCGATGCCTAGTCGACTGTATGCTTGGCCCACGTCCATATCCACCTCCTCCATATGACCAGTCTTTAGCCAGTTCTTCAACGCTCGACTATTGCGCGATTCTGCGATGATGCGAATTGCTTCTCGCGCAATCCTTTCATCCGCCTTACTCTCGCCGAGCTAGATAAAGGTTAGAGAGCGTAAGTTAGATATAAAGAAAGGTAGTGCTTCTTGTTCAAGCTCACCTTGAAAGTGACCAAAGATACAACAAAGTCGTCAGCCGTGTGGTTGTTAGCACCGAGCCACGTGAGAGCTTGCTCATACGTTGTAACGGCTGTTGAGTAGTTTAGATATATGTCTTAATAAATTACCTGAGTCTTAATGCTTACTGTTTGATGCCACATATTGTATCTTCTCACTCCGCCGAGCTTGTCCTATAATTCGTAGCTTCGTTCTCATTTCCGCTTCTTGCCTAGGAGCATCCTCAATCCGAGACTTATACGTTCCTATAATGTAGTCGTCTTCCATGTCTAAACCGTCTGGTCGAAGTCTAAAGTACTCGTATGCTTGGGTGATATCTCTACTACTAATCTCTCCTTGAGATTCAAGCACGGCTACCTTTGTACTGAGAGGCTCGCTCTGTCTGAGCTCTGCAAGAGTTCTGAGGCACTCAAAGTAGTAAGGAGCATTAACCGGATCACAAAGCCTTTGGCGATCATAGGCGAAGCTCAGCAGGTCATCAGAAAAATCAGCCAGAGCACCTAGGCTTGCGTAATGTCTATAAATCGGCTTAATAAGATATTTTGGGGAAAAGCGGAGTGGGGTGAAAGTAACATACGGGTGCTCATCCTGAGTCAAATCTATTTGTCTTCTTGAAGAAAGACGTTTGTCGTCTTTCGCATTTGGCATTAGAATGTATTCAACTAAATGAGGAAACAGAATAATCTTACAGTCTAGACACCCCAGGACTCTCTGCAGATTTTTGTATGACGGCAAAGGGTGAAAGTAAACGGCAGTCTTCCCCTTTGAGGACTCCTTCCACGGCCGTTTCGCGATGAGTATCAAAAGCTCCTTATCTACATCGTCTAGCAGTACTTTGAGGGAGTCCTCGAACGGCGGGCCGTGGGATACGTCGACTTCTGGTAGCAACCAAACATCTTGCGCTTCCTTATAGACAAGGTATCAGAGCGCCGAGCACTAGCTAAGCAAGAAAGAGGAGGCACTCACATCAAAGGTAAAGCCTAAGAACTCTAGTAGCTCTTGGCATTCCTCCCCGAGAGCAGTAACAAATTTCTTATTTCTAGCAGATATCTTTTTCTTTTGTAGCGATCGCATCGCATCGCTAACGTATTTCCTCAGCCGTGTCAGAACTTCAAACGGTCCCACAAGTTCCTCAGAATCTTCCCAATCTCGATCTGGTCCATCCATTTCAGCCCTCCTAACACGTTCGGTAATTACTTCCTTGTCGGTTAGGAGCGTAACGTACTCAGGTGCGAGTCTCGGCGGTGATAGGACCACTGTGAGGACTGCAGAGCACACATAGGAAGAACACTCAAATACGCGCTCTTCTGTCCACGGTTCCCCAAGCGAGTTTGCGGAAGCAGGTCTACACCTTGACTTGTGAGGAACAAAGCGGAAGTGGTGCAACGGGAACTCCTGGTTTGGGCAGGGAACTTCGCCCGGAAGGTCTCCTCGGTATTCGAGCTTTAAGAGTAGATGGCACCTGCAATCGTTACAGAAGGACGCCACCCTATAGGTGGAACCTGGTCCAGGCCTAGATTCCAGGGGTGGTATGATGCTCTGGTCGGGCTTATCCATGAAGCTATGCCGACAGGTGTCCGAAGAGACTCTCCGGGGTAGGGAGGGCTTTGGAGGTATGAATTTTGGAGCATCTTCTGAAAGAACATCTCGCCTAGAATTTCGAGGATCATAGCTGATGAGATCTTCAAGGAGACGTGGCGCAGTTTTACCTAGAGGCAGCTTGAGCATGAGTCCTTGTCCGCTTTAGGTTGAGAATGACGAACCTGGCCTTGAGGCCGTATCAACCTCGATCATCGCCGAGAAGCAGTTGTGATCAAAGCTTTTCTTACGGCTGAGCGCTCAAACCGCGCTAGCTCGCAGAAATCTCGACGAGTAGAACGTATGGAATCAGCAGCGCGTAACTATTCGGGTTGATAGTCTTGATATTCTCGTATGGTAAACGCTAGAAGAAGATGAGGCCTCGTTAAAAGTGAAGAGTTGAAGAGCGCCAAAACTTGCAAACAGGGTCAGTTTGCACCAGTTTGCAGCAGCAAACAGCAATTGCAGCTCAAAAGCGCCAACCCGAAGCCTACGAGCGAAGTGCGAGCTCCGCTGTGTGTTGTTGGCGCGCGCAAACCTGGCCGATAGCAGCGTAAGACCAGGATAAGTGGAAGCGTTGCGTACGTAGGGCAGTGGGAAGGAACAACTCGCATGTTGCGGCTCTGCAATGGCGCTAGCCTGTGCTTGAAGCGAACTGCAGAAGTGCCCCAGTCCATCAACTTCCCGACTACATTCTCCAATAGCATCATCAGCTCTCCGATTGCTTCCACATGGCGTCAGAACAAGCGGCCTTCCGTCCCAAGGACGCGGTAGGCGCCGCTATCAAGGCAACACTGATTACTGGCACTGCTGGGGCATTGATTTCAGGTATCCAGAATACATTGACTAAGCAAAATATCGGTGCCTGGGGTGTATTCACGCGGACGGGAGGAACAATCGCAACTTTTGGTATGTCGACAGCACATGCGAAAAATCCGCATAGCTGATGGAGCCTGCAGCGGCAATGGGGGGAGCCTATGAGTTTGTCAGCGCCGCTTCCGCCAACCTACGAGAGAAGGACGATAGCTGGAATCCGTCAATCGGCGGTTTCTTTGCTGGATCAGTGATGGGCCTACGATGTGTGTCATTACCACTGCTATTTACCTTGGTTTATCAAGGCGGTTAACGGGTCATTTAGTTCGGACCATTCCCGCCGTACTGGGCTATGGTGCAGGTCTTGCTGTGCTCATGGGAACGTACGACTATACGGGCGGAAAGCTAACCGGATACTCGAAGGATCCCGATGTGGACGAGTTTGACCGGAAAGAATACCTTCGGAAGAACCGGAGACGGCCAATCCAGGAGACTATCGACGAGCTGGGCGAGGGCAGAGGTAAGAACTCTCGCGACTTGCAACAATCACGGTGGAATTTATCTCACAGAAACTCAGGCATCTACGGTCCCGGATACGAGGAAAGGAGACGCGAGAGAATTCGGGAAAGGTATGGGATTGAGGCACCGGCCAAGCCACCAACGAACTCATGATGTCTCCGAATCTGGAGCATGGCGGTCAACCGTCTGCTACATAGCCAGGCTGTAGAATAACATTTTTTGCATTTCTCTAGCATTCAAATACGTGATATATATATATCAATCAATACCAGACCTTTCCAATAGAAAGCAACGATCTCTATAGCGTATGTGCCTGTCCGCGTGGCATGTTAGGTCGAAGGATACTCAATAATGTTACAATTTCTTTACGGTTGGGACGGGGATTCGATCCGACTCTTAGAAACAAACCCCCACCACCATCATGGGTCTTAAGCGATCGGAGCTGTTGAGTAGGTCGCCCCGCCATAGGCCACTACGAAGCATGAAATTGATGGGGGCTGGGTGAGGCTCAAAGAACTAATGTATCCTTGTCATCATGAGGGCTTTGGGCTACCGTCCGATCTCACCGAAGGCGGCTATAAACGTGTGGGACACGTTTCTCGGGCTTTCGCTTCACTCACCGTCAGTGGAGCAAGAGCACCAACATTAACTTCTCCCTCGCCACCCTCTGGGCTTCCTCAACAACATGTCGACCCCGGTGACGCATGAGCTTGGACCTAAGGAGCGGTTTTTCCGCTACTTCCAGCAGGAAGTCTCAGGTACCGCTTCGCACAACAAACTCCAGTGTACGTCACGAGTTGGGAACAATAGCTCATATTTTATCCTTCTGAAGCGCTTCAAGAGCAGATGGACAAAATTGCCGACTCTTCGCTAGTTGGCGGGGAGCGCACGGATGCTACTGATGACTGCTTAGCTGGCATTGCCCGACTAGCTGACGAGGTGAAGGATGCCTCGCCGTATCTTCCTGCTTATGATCAGCGGACATACTCTGAGGTGCGTGCTGTCGTTCTCCCATCAGGTAGACGTCTTCATGCGGGGGAGAAGGGCTAACGATTGGGGTTTCGTGCGATAGACTATTAAAGCGCTCTCGGAAAGATTCCAAGAGATCCGTGCGACCATCCAGCCAAAGGCGAGGTTCTCCTTCAAAACTGCGCGGAAGAACAAATCTGTAGTATCTCCCAATGATGTCGCCGGGGAGTCCTCCGCCCATCGTCTCAAGATCTCTGGCCACCACTCCGATCCTTCTTCTGCCGAATCCTCTTCGATCGCTACCCCGGTCCCCCTCCCTCTGCCTTCCAATGAGATCGATGGCATCGAGAGATCCAGCGATTCGAGCTTGCTAACTCCTCAAGGCGGTGCCATTCGCAAGCCCTCGCCCTCAGGATCTACGGCGGTCCAGATCTCGAACTACAATGGTGCTCACATCACTCTGCGTCCATCGGCGTCAAGCGCCACTTCCTCAGGCTCCCTGACCTCTCTCAAACGCTGCGTAGTGGACATGTCAGTTCTCACGGCATCGGGTGAGCCCTTTGCTGGGCTTGCACTCAAGAATATCTGCGACTCTCTCGTTGTGTGCGGCCATGTGGATGGACCAGCCCATGTTACAGGGGTTGAGGATAGCGTAATCGTCGTTGCGTGTCGACAGTTGCGCATGCACGACTGCAAAGGGGTGGACGTGTACTTGCTATGTGCTAGTAGGCCCATCATAGAGGACTGCAGTAACATAAGATTCGCGCCGTTGCCAGAATCATATGTACGTTACTGCACTCTAATTACTCAGCTTCTGGTTACTGATCACCTCATTGTCGAACAGATTCTCGGATCTGGACAGCCCATCGAAAATCAATGGGACAGGGTCGACGATTTCAAGTGGCTGAAGGCAGAGCACAGTCCCAACTGGAGCATCCTTCCTCCCGAAAACCGCATCGCATTGCGAGTTTGGACGGATGTGGTTCCTGGGGGCTCGGGCGTTGACCTAGATGGCATTTTGAACGAGACGGTTCTAGCAAGGCAATAACAAGCTGTGGTCGCCCCGATATAGATTCCTCTACCTTACAATGCGATTTTTTTGGGATTTTCAGGGATGGGTCGACCAGCGCACTTTATTGGACTCTTCTATTATTAATATCGGTTTACCCGCTCGGGGTGGATACTGGGGAAACGGATAGGGAGGGGATGGCGTCGTAGTGTATATTTTTTTTTTTTCTTTTCCACCCAGCCAAATAGACCGAGGCACACTCACGTAACAGAATAGAGTAGAGCAGAAAAGGGGGGGATTTCGTGATGGCTTCGTGGCCATTGGGCTGCGGTCACTGGATGGGTACTGAAAACGCGGTCTTCTGGGTTCTTTCCATCTGGTAAATAAGACCAAGTCGATTCCCAATCTTGCCACACTTAATGCATGGGGATGGGGCACTCCGCAAACACCAAAAGAAAGACTCGATTCACCCTTCTTTACCCTTCCGATGCCTATCTACCTACCTACGGGGCAGAGCAGCCGGATGAAAAATTAAAATTATCCGGGTTCCCCTTCCTGCACTCGGGCTGGGATGTATAGACTGTTTTTCAAGGGGATATGAAGGGGGGATCCATTCACCAGAGTCTGGGTGTGTATGTGTATATATATCGCATGGACACCCGCCCAACCCTCGTTGCTGCGGTTAGACGAGTAAAAGTTGGCGGTCTCACGGCTATTGTAGGGCAAAATAGATTGACGATACGCGAAGACACAGACCACCCCACGCCCAACCAAGGCAAACAATGTCCGGATCTCTCCCCGACGCAGCGGAGGGGGAAGAAGGAGAAGAACGAGGAGGAGGAGAAGAAGTAGAAAAAGAAAAAGAAGAAGAAGAAAGAGAACCTCTCCACGGTCCGTCACCCCACCCCCGCCCCCCCAGCCAGACCCATCTAACCCAACCCCCTTTCCACCGGAAAAAAGCCCTCGACCTCCCGCAGCTCTACACCCAGCCGCCGCTGCAGCCGCTGCTCCGCGCGCTGGAGAGCGTGGCGCTGGCGCCGGGGCCGTGGGACGCCGGGGCGGGCAGGGCCGCGGGGGGGAGGAGGGAGAGGGAGCGGGAGGCGCAGGTGGCGGGGTGGCTGACGGGGGTGGTGAAGAGCGGGCTGGGGTGGGTGCGCGGGGAGGAGGCGCGCGAGCGGGTGTGGGGGGCGGCGAGCGCGCGGCTGTGCGAGCGCGCGGGGAGGAGCGGTGGGTTGTTGTTTTTCTGCTTGTTTTTATATACGTGTGTTGTTTTTGATCTGGGGGGTGCGTGCTGACGGCCAGAGGGAGATCCCCAGCCCAGCCCTCCCTGACCCGCACCTTCGCCATCCCCGCCGCCGCCGCCGCCGCCGCCCCCCCGATCCCCCTGACCCTCCACGAGCCAACCCTGACCGCCGACAACCTCGGCCACAAGACCTGGTCCGCCTCCCACCTGCTCGCCAGGCGCCTCCCCGCCCTCTCGCACCACCTCCCCCCGCCCGGCCCGCGCCCCCTCCGCGTCCTCGAGCTCGGCGCCGGCACCGGCCTCCTGGGCCTCGCCGCCGCCGCCCTCTTCGCCGCCGCCGTCCACCTCACCGACCTGCCCGCCATCCTGCCCAACCTCCGCCGCAACGCCGCCGCCAACGCCGCGGCCCTGGCGGCGCGCGGCGGGGCCGCCACGTGCGGGGTGCTGGACTGGTCCGCCGTCGCTGCGGGCCCGGCGCCGGACGCGGCCGCGAGGTACCCCCTCGTCGTCCTCGCGGATCCGCTGTATTCGCCGCAGCATCCGCGGATGGTCGTGGAGGCTGTCCGGGGGTGGTTGGGGAAGGGGGCGGAGGCGAGGGTGTTTGTGGAGCTGCCGCTTAGGGAGGGGTATGCGGGGGAGATTGCGGAGTTTAGGCGGGGGATGGAGGGGGTCGGGTTGCGGGTTAGGGAGGAGGGGGAGGAGGAGGGGAGGGATGATTGGGGGGGTGACGGCGCGGAGGGTAGGTGTTG